>JAPDEL010000100.1:0-107036 GCA_027569095.1 Aspergillus conjunctus | reverse complement strand
AGTACCTCCAGTGCACGGTCTCGGCCCAACAATGGTGGTTCGTGTCTGGCCTGGCGTTCCGGCATGGCCATAGCCTCGGCTTTCCCCTTCCGGTTACCCTGGCCCGTCTGCGCAATCCCCCGGAACAGCAGCTTGGGGGGTATTTCTGGCACGGGTGCGTATTTTTGGAACGGTACGTTTTCCCCCCCCCCCCCCCCCCCCTAACAGGCCCGAACCTTTTCAGCACCCGCGTTATACTGACCTTTCAACAGTGTGATCTCCATGACCTTTGGCCGCCCGGCGATGATCTCCAAGGCATCCTGCGGGTCCGTCCCGCTTCCCGCAACGGTCGACGAGGAGTACATCCCAGCCGCGCTAGGAGCAGAGGCCACGCAGCCCGCCGACCGACCCTCCGTGATGGCCTTCTACGCCAAGTCGCTCGAGCTCTACGAGATCCTCAACGACATCCTGCTCAGTCTCTATAAGCCCGTTCCGGAGGAGAGCCTGGAGGACATCTACGACTTTTACTTCAACAAGGAGACCACCGAGGGCGAACTGACCATCTTCGAGCTCGACCGGGCCCTCACCAAATGGACCCGGAGTCTCCCTCCCCATCTCCGGGGCGAGGCTCCCCCGGAACCGGACAATATTGTTTTCTACCGGCAAAGCGTTGTCCTCCGAGCTAGGTTAGTCCATCCACCTCTTTAATATGATCCATCCATATAAACCAGACAGGAAAATCAAACTCATGATCATTGCCAATGACTAGATTCCTACACGTCCGAATGCTCCTCTTCCGCCCGATCCTCTCGAAATACTGCACCGCCCGCGACATTGGCGCCTCGGACCCCCTCATCTCACTCAACGACTCCTTCCCGCAGCGCGTCGCCCTGCAATGCTCCATCATCTCCGTCAAGGTCGCCCAGGAAGTCATCGGGCTGATCTACTCCAATATCCCGGCCGACGGCACCTCCGGCCCTCTGCCAGCCTGGTGGTATAATATTCTCTGTATTACCCCCCCCCCCCCCCCCCCTTTTTCTCACCTCGTTTATCCATACTTCCCTTTTTCAAACCCAATTACTAATAAACTATAGATGTCTACACCGCGGCCACAGTCCTCATAGCCGGCCACCTCTGCCCCGCAATTCTCGAAGAAGTCGGTGAACCGGCCTTAACCAGTTCGTGGAACTACGCCCTCGAAATCCTCCGCAAGTACCAGAGCTACAGCTCCTCTGCGCGCCGGTGCGTCGCGGCCCTGGAGATCCTCTACGAGCGGGTTGTCTCGGAGGCGCCGCAGAACCTGAACCTGTCGTTGAACTTGGGGTACCAGCAGCACCAGCAGCAGCTCGCCCCGAATGCTCACTTGCCTGCTACTACTACAACCGCAAGTACTACTTCTGCAGCTCTAGGTGGAGGTGGAGGTGGAGGGGACATGTCCCTTGGTGAAGGGATGAATGCGATTTTGCTAGATGGGTTGGAGTTTCCTGATTTCCAGGATATGTCGTGGTTGAATAGTGTGCCGAGTAATCTTTACTAGTTTATATTTTTTAGGAGGGGGTATCGTTATCTTTACCTGGTGTGTGTACCTAGGTGTAATATGTAAATACATTGTATAGTTTTTAATATTGATAACTGGATACCGAAAGGCACACCACACCGCGGTCTATTATATCTATACTATAGATAACCCAATACCAAGGGTCACCTAACGAGAAGCCACAACCTGAATCGCAACGACCGGAAGCAACGCCGTCACCACAATAATCCCACACATCACCCCCGCCGCACCAGAGAGCTTGAGCGTCTCGAACATGGCAGGAAAGTAGAAGGGTCCGATCTGGGCCAAGCAAGTACGTGTTAGCACGCCCTGACAATCAACAATTCAATTCAAAATATACACCAAGCAAATGCAGAGGAAGAAAAAAAAAAAGGTTGGGAAGGGAGAGAAAAGTGTTGGGAAAGAGAATGGAGAGAGAAGGACAGCAGGAAAGAAGGAAAGAAAGAACATACAAATCCATAAACATGCCGATAGAAATTCACACACACACCCACATCCACCGCCTCCTCGCGATACCCATCCACGGCAAACGCAATCAGAATGGTCGTGACAATCTGCGTCCCGAAACTGGCTATCGCGGCGCCCACGCACGGCGTCACGTTCCACCCGGCCTCCGGGTCTGCCTTTTCGAGCTGGAAGCCCCAGACCAGCAAGCCTATAATCACCGTCGCGAACCCGATATAGCAGAGCCAGAGGCGGTCTGCGGGCCGCACCGAGGCCACCCCCCGCTTCTTCTGCTGGGAGCGCAAGAGGTAATCCGAGAGGGGCCCGCTGAGCTGCTCGCCGAGGACGCACCCGATGATGATGGCGATGAACTGCAGGCCGATCTGCTGGGCGTCGAAGTGGAATTTCTGGCCGAGGGCGATGGGCATTTCGACGATGAGGGCGATGTTGCCGTAGCAGAAGACGATGGACTGGGCGACGGCGGGGATGAGGATGCGGGCGTGCTGGGAGAGGAAGAGCGGGGAGATGAAGTCTCGGGCGCGGAGAGGGCGGGGGTCGATGCGACGGGGGATTAGTCTCAACCTTGCCAGGAATCCTGTCTGGGGATTGGGATTGGGATTGGGCTTGGTTGAGGCGAGATAGACGGTTTCCGCGCCCAGGGCCAGATACAGCAGGAACTGGACAAAGTTGAGCATGGCAAAGAGCCAGTAGATCCACTGCACGCCGAGATGCTTGGAGACGAAGCCCATAACAAGCGGGCCGCTCGGGGTGCCCAGGGTGAGCAGGAGCGTCCACCAGCCGATCTTCTGGGCGCGGTGCTCGGGCTCGCAGAGCTCGGTGATGACGCCGCTGCCGAGGCCGACGGGGGGCGAGATGAGGATGGCTGTGAGGATGCGCGTGGCCATCTGGGCGCCGTAGGTGGTGCTGCGGGCGCCGCCGATGTTGCAGACCATGCTGCCGAGCACGGAGAAGAGGAGGACGTGGTACCGGCCGTAGATGGAGGTGATGGGTTTCCAGATGAAGGGGGTGAGGCCAAGAAGGAGGATCTACGCCGTTATCAGGATTTATAGTGTTGGGACAGGGAGTGAGGAGCGAAAGAAGGGGGGGGGGGGGGGGGTTATACCTGGACGGAAGTGAGATAGCTCGCTTCAGGGACAGTGACGCCGTATTCCTCGGCCATGGCGTCGTAGGCCGGAATGATACCGGCGGCCATAAAGGTGGCCGACATGGAGTGGAAGGCGATCATGAGGATCTGGGCGTTTTTCTTCCAGACCGGCCAGTTGCGAGGGTTGGCTGGGTCTTCGGAGTCCCAGGAGTCCAGAGTCAGACTCTCGGATGGGGGTTGGGGAGACGGGGCATGCTCAACATGAACAGAAGTCTCCGAGTTGCTGGCTTTCAAAGCCTGTGGTTCAGGCATGATGAGAGCGAGCTTGAGGCTAAGATGGATAGGGGTGGAGGGATATCAGGGAAAGAGAAGGAAAGGGGATAATTCCTCAGCCAGGAAAGGAAAGCCGTATTCAATAGTGAGAACGCTTCGCAACTCTGCTTGAGAAAAATTAACAGCAAGAAGATTCTTCTCAATTTCTAGAGGAAAGCCATCTTAAATATCTGTCCACCCCCCAATTCCGCACTGGGGGCCCCATGGGGGTGGGTATCGAGTCGAATCGGGCCTGAATTGATCCTGAGGGTCCATCGTTGGCCCACAGGATATTGACAATCGAGATATAGGGGGAGGAATTGATTCCGGCGTCCAGAGATTGCACTGGTAGTTCACTCTTAGTTCACTCCTAATTAATTAGGGTATCCGAGGTTATACAAGGTGAAAGCGCCCCGGGACAGCACCCGAAGCTGACGGCTTCGCGTCCGCAAAGCTTATAACCAGTCAATCTGTCCTCACCGACTTGAGGACCTAGTCGAGGTGCAGATGACCATCTTCATGCCATGGCACCCTGGATCCCAGCGTGAGTAGTCTTTCAGTTGACTACTAGCGTGGATAGAACGTGGAGATGTCTTCCAGGCTGTATCTCAAGGTTAGTTCATCGAGGTAATCAGTTCCTAATATAACCCAACTCACCAATTATATTCTCGTCAGTGTGTTCCTAAAACGAGGATTCAGACACCGATTCAGCCCCAATCCTCTTCAACACTCAAGCAGAATGAACGTTGTTCGCTGAATTTGCGGGGAAATTCCTTGACTTGCTCGACACCATGATGGGCACACAAGATGATCAAGTCGAACCAAGAATCCCCAGAGAATAGAGAACGCCTTGGATCTCTCCTCAAAGCTTCGCTCTCATCGGGTCAACCCCCCACCGAGCAGTTTTTCCCCCAATCCGAACGGCTCAACCTCCTTGGCAGGGGCATTCCCCGCGTTTGCTGCCCCAGATCGTGGACGATGCACCATCGGTGGCGCCTTGGCAGACAGACCGGTGGCTGTCTCCTCAGCTCATGATAGGATGGACATTTACCCTCCGGTGAATCCTCACTCAAGGCGAAAGCTTGGTCTTGACTCGGGTTAGTCGCTACCGGCGACTGCATGGGGGAAATCTCCGCCGGAGATCCCACAATTATAAAAGGGCCAGGGTGTTCTCCTCTCTCTCGTCTCAACTTCCAATACAAAAGGCAAAGGAAGGGCAAGATGCACTTCGGTATTTCGCTCGCTCTGGCCTCGGCCTGGGCCTCGGCGACGTCTGCCACCCTGGCCACTACCCAGGACGACGCTAGCATCACCCTCGGCAATGACCGCTTCAGGGCCGTCTTCTCCAAGGCCCAGGGTCGCGTCGTGGACGTGTACCTGGACGGCCAGGATCTGCTGGGCCCGCAGTCTGGCTCCACGGGGATCGGCCCGTACCTGGACTGCTACTGCACGCCGGCCGGCTTTTACACTGCCGGGTCGACGGATCCGCGGATGGAGGTCGTGCAGGGGACCGACTCGACGGGCATGCGATATGCCGGGGTGATCATGAACGATACGTACGCCCCGACGGGCCAGCAGTTCCAGCAGTACTGGTTCCTGCGGGACGGGGAGACGGGGCTGCACATGTTCAGTCGGCTGGCGTACTATAACGAGACGACCCCGTTCTTGCGCAATCTGCAGGAGCTGCGGACGCTGTGGCGCCCGAATACGGCGCTGTGGACGCATTTGACGTCGAGCGATGTCCAGACGGCGCCGTTGCCGGGCAAGGATGCGATTGCGAAGCAGGTGACTGTCCAGGATGCGACGTGGCGGTTTAATAATACCCCTGATGATGCCTACGTGAAGGAGTTTTCGGAGTATTTCACCAAGTATACGTTTTCGAATGGTGCCCCCCCCCCCCCCCTCCTCTCCTAGGACGGTGTCTGTCGGGGTTTTCTTGCTAACGCGCGCTGGACACAGATTGGCGATCTAACGATGTGCATGGGATGTACGCCGATGGGTCGACTTCGAATGGGACTACGTTCGGCGCGTGGCTCGTGATGAACACCAAGGTTAGTGCGCATGCTACATCTATCTACATATTCCAGCGATAATAATGCCGGCTAGGACACCTACTACGGCGGACCGCTCCACTCCGATCTCACGGTCGACGGCATCGTCTACAACTATCTGGTCTCCAACCACCACGGCGAGGGCACCCCCAACATCACCCACGGCTTCGACCGCACCTTTGGTCCGCAGTTCTACCTCTTCAACGGAGGCCAGAACCCCGGTACCCTGGAAGAGCTCCGGGCAGAGGCCCGGGCCATCGCCAACCCGGCGTGGAACGTCGACTTTTACGACGACATCGCCAGGCACGTCATCGGCTACGTGCCCTCGAGCCATCGGGGCAGCGTGCAGGGGACCATCACGCTGCCGCGCGCTGCCCAGCGGCCCATCGCCATCCTCACCGCGGACGGCCGGTACTTCCAGGACAACTCCGCCGTGGCCTCCTCCCACCAGTACTGGGCCGAGATCAACGCGGACGGACGCTTCCACATCAACCACGTCAGGGCCGGCACGTACCGCCTGACCGTGTACGCGGACGGCATCTTCGGTGACTACGTGCGCGACGGGCTGGCCGTTCGGCCCGGCAAGAAGACCACCGTGACAGACACCTGGGCCGCCGAGTCCGCCGGCGTTGAGCTCTGGCGCCTCGGAACCCCGGACAAATCCTCTGGCGAATTCCGGCACGGCGTTGCCCGCGACCTAACCCGTCCACTGCACCCACCCCAGCATCTGCTCTACTGGGGCGCGTACGACTGGCAGTCCGACTTCCCCACGGGCGTAGACTACACCATCGGCGCCAGCGACCCGGCCCTCGACTTCAACACGGCGCACTGGTCCGTCTTCGGGCCGACCCCGGACAACCCGGACACCGAATACACCACCACGCACGACTGGAAGGTCCGGTTCACGGTGACGAAGACGCAGCTCGCGCGCGCGCGGCGCCGGACGGGCACGCTCACGATCCAGCTCGCCGGCGCCAAGACCGCGTCGGGCAACACGGACGAGTACAAGCCGGAGGAACCGTACACGAATCTGGCGCTCGAGAGCTACATCAACGACGTGGAGGATCCGCTGACGCTGCTGGTCGGGTTCAACCAGTCGAGTAGCTGCATCGTGCGGTCGGCCGTGAGCTGCTACCAGGTGCGGTCGCGCATGGCGTTCCCAAGCGATTGGCTGCGGGTGGGGGAGAATGTGCTGACGTTGCATTTACCGTATAATGCGACGGATGTGGAGGGTGCGGTGCTCCCGGGGACGGTGTATGTGCAGTATGATGCGTTGAGGTTGGAGTTGGCTTGAGACTGCACTGGCAATGGCAATGGCAATTGGAACATTTGCCCCTGTTTCGGCTTCCCTGGATAGACTGCCACTGCCACTGCCACTGCCATTACCATTCCAGGACGCGTCACGTAAACCGAGGCTGCGCGACTCGATCTCTACCCTGGAGTATACTCGGCTCTTGTGGAGTTGGAATGGCATGTCAGGTAGAGATAGGAAAGTAGAATCCATAATCTTAAAGGGCAACACTCTTATTTACTGTTCACTCATCCTCCGGTCATTACCTCCAATTATAACTATTATTTTAGGGGAAACTATTCAGATTGATCGTGTCTCGGGTATTTAGACTGCCCGAAGAGGAAACAGCCTCGGCATCCCCGCGCCGACCACTAATCGCTGGGCTCTGATTGGCCACCGTTGAATCCTGGGGAAGCAAAAGAATCCAAAGCCCTTACTCGACCTGGTCCCAGACTGATAATTAGTTGGTAAAAAAAAAAAAAAAGTACTGCATCGTATCTTATAAGTATACCGAGTACACCTGTTCTCTCCTTCTCTCTCATTCCCCCTTTTCCAACCCCCTCTTCCCCCACCCCCCAATCTCTCTCTATCCCCTCACCATGGCCAAAACATTCACCCGCGCCGAGGTCGCCAAACACACCTCGGAAGACTCCATCTGGTGCATCATCGACCACCGCGTCTATGACCTCACCGACTTCCTCGACGCCCACCCGGGCGGCAGCGTCGTCCTCACCCAGGTCGCCGGCCAAGACGCCACCACCGACTTCTACAACCTGCACCGCCAGGAAGTCCTCGAGAAGTACCGCGACGAGCTCTGCGTCGGCACCGTCGAGGGCGAGACCCCCGAGGTCATCCTCCCGACGCCCGGCGCGCTCAGCGCCGTGCCCTACGCCGAGCCCCTGTGGCTGCGCCCGCAGTTCAAGAGCCCCTATTACAAGGAGAGCCATCGCCGCTTGCAGCGCGCGATGCGCGAGTTCACGGATACGCATGTCATGCCCGAGGCCCAGGCCAAGGAGAGGGACGGCACGTATATCTCGCAGGCGCTGATCGACCGGATGGCCGAGAACGGGGTGCTGGCGATGCGGCTGGGGCCCGGGAAGCATCTGCATGGGAAGACGCTGTTGGGCGGGGTGGTGGATGGGAAGGAGTTTGACTATTTGCATGATTTGGTGGTGGCGCAGGAGATGGTGAGGAGTAATGCGAGAGGTGCGCCTCCTTTTTCCACATATCTTCCACATCTGTTTTTTTTTTTTTTTTTGGGGGGGGGGAAGCGATAGTGGTTTGTTAACTCGGGTGCAGGCTTCCAAGATGGAAACATGTCCGGCATGGTCATCAGTTTGACCGCCATCCAGCAATGGCTCCGCCACGAGCCCCTCCGCGCAAAGGTCACCGAGGAGGTCCTCTCGGGCAGAAAGAAGATGTGCCTGGCCATCACCGAGGCCTTTGCCGGTAGCGACGTAGCCGGTCTACGCACCACGGCCGAGAAGACTCCAGATGGCAAGTTCTACATTGTCAACGGCACAAAGTAGTCCCCCCTTTTCTACATTCCGAGTAAAAAGAACCTAGGCTAAATTCGGGGTAGGAAATGGATCACCAACGGCATGTTCTCCGATTACTTCGTCACGGGCTGCCGCACGGCCAAGGGCTTCTCGGTGCTACTCATCCCCCGCGGCGAGGGCGTCGAAACCAAACAGATCAAAACCTCCTACTCGACCACGGCGGCGACCGCGTACGTCGAGTTCTCCAACGTCAAGGTCCCCGTCGAGAACCTCCTAGGCGACGAAGACAAGGGGTTCATCGTCATCATGAGCAACTTCAACCATGAGCGCTTCATGATGGTCTGCGCGGTGGCCCGCATGTGCACGACCGTCGTCGAGGAGTGTCTGAAGTGGTCGAACCAGCGCATTGTCTTTGGGAAGAAACTGGTTGAGCAGCCTGTGATTCGTCAAAAGTAGCCCCCTCCCCCCCCCCCACTAATCCATCATAATCAACAAGCAGAATAAGCAAGATACTAATGATAATTGGTGCTGGTGCAGGCTCGCCCGCATGATCTCCCTCGCCGAATCAAACCAAGCCTGGCTTGAATCCATCGCCTACCAGATGTGCAACATGACCTACGCCGAGCAATCTACCCACCTGGGCGGCCCCATCGGCCTGCTCAAATCCCACGTCACCCGGTCCGCGGGCGAGATCGCCGAGTCCGCGACTAACATCTTCGGCGGGCGTGGACTGACTCAGACCGGGATGGGGCGGGTCATTGAGATGTTTAACCGGACGTACAAGTTCGATGCGATCCTGGGCGGCACGGAGGAGATCCTGGCTGATCTGGGGGTGAGGCAGGCGATGAAGAAGTTTCCGAAGGCTGTGCTTTAGAATATTTTTTTTTTTGGATGTAGAGGAGGTATACTAGAATTAGCAGGTGAGTGGAGGGAGAAAGAAAGATTTTGTTTTGTGGTTTGGTTCTCGACTGTATATGTATATAGTATAGTGTTTGGTTAATTGGATTTTCAAGCCCTGTGTTTATCACTTCTGGGGTGGGCTCATTCTCGTTCTAGCAAAGCTGGAGTCTATAATCTTATCTCATGGTCGATGGCCACAGACCCTCAGGCTGAGTCCATACTCGTCTCAATCTTCCGAATAATCCTCGCAGGGTTCCCCGCCACAAAATGAAACGGCGGTACATCCTACTCAGAGTCATATCAGCACAATCACTAACTCATCACTCCGACACAATGAGAAGGGTTCATACCTTGGTCACTACAGACCCCGCACCAACAGTACACCCCCGCCCAATCGTCACACCCGCCAGGATAATCGCACTCCCCCCAACCCACACATCGTCGCCGATATGCACCTCCTTGCCGGCCTCGGGCCCCTCGAGGCCCTGGCGCACCGCTGGGTCCATGGGATGCGTAGCACCGTAGATACACACGTTCGGGCCGAAGAGCACCCGTTCACCGATCGTCACGAGGCATGTATCGAGGACGAGGAGGTTGAAGTTGAGGAACGTGCCCTTGCCGACTTTCAAGTTTAGGCCGTGGTCAACAGAGACGGGGGGTTCGACAAAGGGGTCTGTGTGGGCGAATTGCTTCTCATCTTCCTTAGGGTCTTCGAGGGGGGAAGGAACCGGACGGGTGTCGCCGATGATACTGCATAGTAAATTTTAAGCTATCAGACGAGCCCGATGTGGATGCGTGGAACTCACTCTCTCCAGAGCTCTACCCTGCGGCGTCGGGAGACCTTGCCCGCTTCGTTGAATCGTTGGCACGCGTCTTTGCATCGCTCGCGGTTCACTTGGAGGTCTTCATCCCAGGCCCAGTAGAGCTCTCCGTTGAGCATTTTCTGCCATTCTTTTGAGGAAGTCATGGTTCGTAAGTGAGGGTAGGTCAACTTCCAGCGCGGTGTCCTGCCATTTATAGGCAAAGCGGAAGCACGAGGATTCAATTTCCAAGCTTTAGGCTCTTGAAATGAGACAGCCCCCGGGTAAATGTCGGCAATACCGAAAAACAAAGTTGTATGTTGGGTGGCTTGAAGTGTGGCGGGGCGGTTGGCGATATTACCCGATTAGGCAGGTGGCGGCACCATCTCCATCTCCGTGTCAGAAACAAGTGGCTCAGCCTCATAATGCACTCAACCTTCATATCGATCATTGAAAGGTGTACTGGGTTCTTTGCAAGGCAGGCTGACTCCCATTAATCCAAAAGTAGCAAATGAGTATAACAGCAGTCTGATCCTTAAATAATAAGATAATCGTGCTGTCGTGTCAGTCCCGGGCAGTGAGTCTAGAAATCCAATATCAGAGTGGGGAATATTACAGGCAGATACAGCACTTACAAAGCTCGTCCAGGAAATATTCGTCACATCACCCGGTTCCTGAGCAGCACGGGCAGCCCATACTTTCGTCAAAAGATCCTCGGGCACCGGATTGCGAAATTCTGACCGTCGTTCAATTTCGCGGATTCTCGCCAGAACGTAGTACTGAGAATGCGCCGCGAGCGAGTCCGCTCCGGCCATAAAGAGAGGTAGAATGAGGATCTCGATCATCGTACAATCCGGAGGAATGCCAGCCGTAGCGTCCAGGATTTTCGCAACTGCATCCTGTACATCAGGTGTGTCGGCAGGTTGCGACGGGCTGAGCAGGCGGAGGATATGTAAGATACAGGCAAACTGAAACGCCTCCGCGACGCACAGCCAGCGTGGATCCGAGCTTGGATATGCCTTCTTCTTGGGATCCCAGGAGTACAGCTTATGCTTTGCCAGCAGCAGCGCAATCTGATACTCATCCGAGGTCACCCACCCTAGGAGATACTCCTTCGCCTTGTCCAATACACCCCCGATGATGAGAAATATCTCCTTGGGGCAGCCGTTGACAAGTTCAAACCTATGATCCCCAGCACAAGCAACCATCTCCCGGATGTCTTGAGTAAAGCAAAGCCGCTCTGCCCCGGCAAAGGCCCGAATAATGTCCAGCCTGTTGATTATCAGTCACCGAAGATTAAAACCAGCACACACCAAACTTACCAGGCCAGGTTCCCAAGAAAAAATACCGCCCGCTGCCGTCGGCCACTCAATCCATCCGAGATCAGTAGGGTCTTACAAACCGACACGGCCCCAGTGATATGGATCCCGTGGCATGAGATCCCCGACTCGGCGATCTGGCCAATTTTAGTCCTTGACCGGAGCGCACCGGGAGTATAAACTTACATCATGGAGTAGCAAAATCTGAATGCTCACAAGAACAGCATCCTGCTGATCCTCGGGTAGCGAGGCGCTTTGGCTGTTTCGGATCTCCTCCCCAAGCGCACGTATAGCCTTCATCCGGTATTCCACAGCACATGCCTCGTACAGGGGTTTGTCATCGGTGAGCTTTCCCAGATGAGCAGCCGAGAGCCCAAGAACAGCATACAACAAGCCGGTGTGCTTCTTTGCTAGCGGGAGGATATATGCTCTGTATGGATTATCGTCGTCACCTCCAATCTCCGCAATTTGATGAGGGCAGATAATCTTGTCATCTGTAACCATGTTAGATCAACTATCTAGGTTGGTTCAAATCGCGAAAAGCTCACAGTGATCAAGGAGCCGCTGAGTCTGGTTCGACTTCAGGATCGTTTCAATACCACCCTCCGGTAATGGCTCAGTTGGTATCCGATCACTCTTCAGAGACTTGGAATTTTCCGACAATACAGGCGACGGAAGGGTGGTGCTGTGATTCTTCTGACGTTGATTTGGCCGAGACCCGGATACTCGCCCTCCTCGACCGGCTGTTGGAATGCGAGCACCCTTCCATTTCCCGCGACTAGCAATACCACAGAATTTAAACTGCTCCGGGTATCCTTGACATACTAAGCCCTTGGAAATACATCGATTACATTTAGGACGGGCACGATCGCATTTGCGACATTTCTCCCGACAGGTGATACAGGCGGGCCCTGGTGTGAAATCAATCTCCGCGTTGCAAAATTACGAAAATTCCCCGAGTGGCTTACCGGCTTGAGACATTCCTCAGCGCCCATTCAAGGGCCGATTGAAGTAAGGGGCAGTGACACCACCGACGCAACAATGTTAATGTCCGACCGAGAGTTCATCCAGGTGCATCCATAGGTTTCAGTCAAGGTAATGGGTTGAAAAAAGTTCCGGTTTTAGAGGGTATACCCCACTCCTATTTGTCAGGCTAGTTTCTTCTGAGCCATGAAGACAAGCTGGCTGATGTTCGTCTCCGAACGTTCTAAATTGATGATCAGTGGTGGATGCTAACAAAAGAGGCTAGCGCGATATTCTACAAGGCTAAGCTGAATATGGCATAGTCTGTTCTTTATCATAGATGGAGTGCACAAGGATTCTCGAAGCTGGGACACCACTGATGCCCTCGATGACAAGTTTGATTATTTCCAAAACTAAAAGTTGTCCCGGCGAACATCTGCGGTATCTGTCCACCTAGGTAGTATATATTAATGCCTTTGTTGGCCACCTTTTTCAATAATTCACCTGACAGTGAAGTATATATAGTGGGCTTTCTCCCTGGGGACACCCTTGTTGTTCAAAAAACGACTGTGGGAGGGCATGAGGTTTAGTCAGATATGCTGGATTTACATCCACCAATCTGTAGGTTTACGATAAACATGTTTAAGCAAAAAAGATATGAATTAAGAATATAGTGAATCACGTCTGAATAAATTTTTCAGCCTCCATGCCATGCATGGCCTTGTTACTGGGGGACTTCAAAATTATTCGGATCAAACAAACTTATAACCAAAGTCGGCTTGATAATGTAGTTGAGAAATACAAAGTATGGTTGCAGAGCGAAGCTCACCGCTCCAGCAACAGGTGCTGCGATAAGCCCGAGTGGTCCTAGTTGACACAAGAGCTCTGCTAGTAATTTCTAGACATAGACATTAGTAGATACTCTGCAAATTACTTGGTTCAAAACTTACATGCATGTGGGTAACCTTAGCAATTTGGCGTACATAATTGCAAAAAACCTCACTAAGACTATCCCAAGGCTCGCGGGTTCTCTGTAAACTCAATTGCGAAGATTGCGCTGTTACAGCGGATATGGCGTCCACAACACTTCTCACAGCACCAGTGTCGGCGTCTCTGCTTCGACTCAGTCGACCCTTGATTGACTTTGAATGGTCTTGTGTGCAGAGCTGGATGAATTCATTGCGAAATTCAGTGGCAGATGGGTCTGTGGCAATCCTGACCTGTTTAACTGCCTCTGCAACTGCGTCCGAATAATCGCCGTTGATGAGCTCCAGGTCGGTATCGGAAGGATTATTTTGCAATAGGGTAGTAACAGAATGCTCCAGCGAGGGTAGCAAGTCTCTCATGTAATCTTGTACACTGGTACAAAGATTGCTGCAGGCTTCGTGGCGAGAAGTTGATGCTGTTGTGATACCGAGTAGATTGAACATAAAAAGTAGCATAAAAGAAACCATTTTCAGCTCCATCTTGAATTAGAGTTGCTCTCCGTGATAGTGGGATTGGGTATGCAAGGCTATGAGCTTTTGAAAGATGATGATAGATATGATTTTGAAGAGGGAGGTCGAGCCACTATTTATGTGCTGAAGGGAGAAGTAAATAATTCGTATCTAAGTTTTAACTCACAGTTGCAGATGTGGGATTTACTACTTACTGAGAGAATTTTCTGCCCAATTAACTATGACAAATACTCTGAGTTAGAGCCAGCAACTTTATTAAGCTGCTGATCATTATCTATCAAAATATTGACTGTGATATTATGTGATATTGTGTGATATTGTGTGATATTGTTTTCAAGCACTCCTATTATTACTTTAAGCCAGATAAATCAAGTTTTTGTTTATAATAATTTGTACTTGCGTAGTTAGCTCTATGTTCTAACTCTTATTTATTGGTGAAAACTTGAATTCAATTAAACCTTTATAGGCTGAGATCTAAAACCTACTAGTTACTACCCCCATCGATTGATCAATTAGTTAACTGGTTAAAGTGAATTGCCTATAAATGATGATCAACCAAGGTCATAGACCAACCAGAGGTGGTGTTGTCAGGGCATTCTCAAGATTCTTCATGCTGATCTTTTCTTGGAGTTGGCTGATGCGTTAGTTCTTGATAGCCTCGCATCAGAAGCCAGTCTTGATACAGTACCAATGAAGATTCATTGAATAACTGAAATTCTGAATCGTCAGCAGAGAAAATAACCGCGGGACTAGAGTCCTTGATGTGGATGCTGAAGCCGCGGTGGTAAAATGTTTGTTTTGCGAAGACATCACTGGACAAAGCCTCCCCCGAAAGGCTTCATTGAAACTAATTGAATTAGTCACTAATCATTATATTTAACCAGGACTACTGTATCCTGTGATTTTAAATGGCATGCAAATTGCTGTTGTTCAATAGCTACCTTGGAGAGAAATTATTGGCCAGATGATAATTCCTGCTCTATCTAGTTATCTGATTATCAGCAAACCACTATGCCTATTTAAACAGGCTCTTCCTGCAAATCTGTACATAAGTATGCCCTATTGCAGCTTTCGTTCGGCAGCTAAGCCCCAGGTTTGTGTTTGCTTGCATGCTGATCCCTTGTACCTTGGGCCCTCAGACGTCGGAGGCAGAAGCAGCTATTGGTGACGGAGTATCTATGTCGCGAAAAGTAATCCCGGAAAGATCTAGAGTTGCAGACAAGGCAGAAATCCAGGAAATTTCAGAAACCTGGGTATGATCAGTATGAATATACAGCAAAAGTAATTATAGTCAACCCCAAGCTGAACCAAGAGTCTTAGCTACAGTCACAAGATCTTAGATTTTAACCCTTTCGCAGTCCCAGCATATTGCATTAGTGGCTTCTCTTATGTGATGATTCAACAAGTATGGCCTCTAGGGGAAAGCCGCGTGCTTGCTCGAGACAGGCACCTTTCTTTTTCTTTCGTTTTCTTCTTTTTTTTTCCTTGCTGGTCACATTATTGCGCTGGGAGGCAGAAGTGTGCAAGCAGGGTGCCTAGTTTTCAAACAAACGGGTTGAAAAGTATGGCAGAGGAGAACTTCGAGACATCCTTCATGTAATCCCCAGACCGAGAGTCATTCACTTCTGCAGTGCTTGAAGTGTACAAATTGACAGGAAGTCATGACTGAGAACTCAGGGACCTTGTTGGAGAAAATGCCTCATGAGAGATCCAGGTGTATTATACTCGGTCAGCTGGTCGACAAGTAGAAGGTTGGAAATCTCCGAACAGACAAAGCAGATTAGTAGTTGTTATTCAGGAGACTTGATCTGCACAGATTCCATTGTTTTACATAGAGCAATCTCAGCCCTGTATTACACTACGTGCTGTTGCCGTTTGGCAGGAGGGCATGTCTCATCAGCCGCAGGTACCAGTCGGTAGCAAGGTTGAGTTCGAGGGGTAGGTCACCCCTCTTCCACCAGGCAAAAGGCAGTCATGGCAATAATCCCATCAATCCGGTGTCGGTACTCCGCTTCAAGGGTGTCACCCAGCATGGCCAGTATGGTGTCGATCACAGTCTACTCAGAGCTACCCACTCTTCCACAAAGTTTCTAAGAAACAAGTGTTTACTCCTATTAGGGGTGTGACCGTAAGGTGGGCGAGAGAGAAAGTAAAGAAACAATACTCTGCTGGTAGGAATTAGGCTCTTTTTATACCCCTTGGCTTATGGTCATGAAGGCCCTTGCCCCTGTCTTGGCTCCTGCCCCAGAAGGCTTTTTTGATCATCCCGGATAGCAAGGTCAAGGTCAATTAGAAAGGCTCGCCGGGGTAAATTTTCTTTGTCACTGTGAATAATAAGGCTCCTGGTTGGTACCTAAGTTACAAAAAACTGCTTTTCGGGCTCTAAAGAAAATATAGCTTTAGGAGGATATGCTAATGCATACCAAGACATTAGCACTTAAGTGTAAAGTAAAGGTCTCAGTTTATTTTATTACTCCATCAGAATTAACATTATTGTGCATAGAGGAGGTTCGAGATTTCTGGAGTTTGGAAGCTCTGGTGGGGCTTCGATGTTGGGCATAAACGCTAAGCCAATGGCAGTTAGCCTACACGTGATGGATGACGATAAGTCATGGCGGCCTACGATTCGGCCTGGAGATCAGCCTCCAGATCAGCCTCCGGCTCCAGATAAGACTGGGCAGTTCCCAACTATATTTCCTCGCATTCAACAACAACTTTGGCGTTTGGCGCAGAACATCTACTTGGTGCAAAATCAAAGCTCCTCTCAACTCGCACCTAATACCCCAACATGGTCGGAAGCACCGACTCCTTGAACCCAGATAATGTCTTGGGACTTGCACTCGCAGCGCTGGGCGGTGCCGACAACCCAGAGGCTGCTCTCAAGTCTTCCTATGAGGCTGTCGCTCTCATCGGTCACGCCTCCATGGTGGCCGTTGGCTTCAGATTGATCGGGCTTGGTGAAGATCATACCATCGGTAAGTCAAGGTTCCCATGCCCGCCTGCACTTGGTTCCTCTACTCACCGTTGATGGCAACTTACAGAACCCTCGCCCCAACGCACATCACTTCCCTCGGAATGGAATTCCGGCACGACGTTCTCATTCCGCTACGCCCACTCACAGTCTTCGATGCAGTACCTACTCAAAATTAGCCGCTTGGGAAATAATGCTGTGGTCTTTGCGTTGGCGTTGGGGGATGATAAGACAACCTCCTTCGACGTCTCCGTCAGGGACTATGTGTCCGAGTCCGCTCTGCCTCTCTCATCTACCGCAGCAACAGCAGCCGCTCTGAAAGATGCATTTATATCGCCCCCTCGAGTAACCGATTTGATCGCCTTGTTCAAAATCAATGTGATCCAAAAGTTGGCTCCCGGCTTGTACAAAGAGGGGCAAGAAGGGGCCAGTCGAGTTCGCCCGGAAAGTTCTCCACTGCGAGATCCTTTGAGAGATACGGGCCCCCAGCCTGCCAGACCGTACCCGTTCGATGACCCCCTTGCAGTCCCTCCTCGCCGTCCGGTTCCTGCGGTAGACTTCCCGCCACCTGGATTCGAGGATGAGTTTGAGATTCAGCGGCCGCCTCGAGGGTTTCCTCCCGGGTTTGGAGGCAGGAATCCACTCAGTATCGGAGACCGAGACCTATACCCTGCCGGGTTGGGCCCGAACGACCCTCTACGAGGGGGTGTTGGTCCTGGCCTGGGTGGTGGGGGTGGTATGCACCCGACGTTCGATGATCCGCTCTTCGGTGGACCTCGTGGCGGAGGCTATGATCCGCAGGTGCCCCCAGGAGCAAGGTATGATCCGATAGGCCCCGGAGGACGTCCACCCTTTGGTCGAGGACCTGGCGGGCGTGGTAATGGAGGCGGAGGATTTGGGGGGTTTGGGGGGTTTGGTGGCGGTGACATCATTTAGGCGCACGGTTAGGAGCTACTGCTGGAAGGCACGAAAGAATTTGTACGACTCAACGCAGAAATGAATGTATTTATGATCCTGTCTCAATAATGATTCATCCAGAATGACATGTAATATTCCGTATTGATCCCTATTCATCTTGATCAATGGCAATTGACTTCTCCGTCCTATTGTTCTGGCGCGGAATCTTGGGGTTCGACTTGGTTGTTGTGTGGCTTTGCAACGGCGGGCGGCGGTGTGGCGCACAGGAGGGCAGAACTCCAGCCAACCCAAAACTGCACGTCCACCCTGGCGGCCAGCAAACCTTCCTCCCCTTCTCTCCTCCCAACTTGCTCAACCTCCCATCGCCATCCCATCCACTGCCATATTGAAAACCTCCCAGCTGCTCGATCCCTTAGCTCTGCTTAATTTTGTTTTTGTTTCGCTCCTCCCTCCCCCTCCCGCGCCCCCGGTAGAAAAGACCTCCCTCCTCACGAGACCCTCCCCTCGTTTTCCCACCCCTCCTCGGCTGCCGCCCTCTTGAACGTCCCCTCATCCCAGCCCTCACAGGTGGCCGCTACAATGGATAATAACATGGAAATCGATGCGGCACGCTCGCCAGAACCCCATAACCTCTCTCCGACCAGTGACCCTGGGTCCATCCCCACCCTCGACGGATGGATCGAAAACCTGATGTCCTGCAAACAGCTCGCAGAGGAGGATGTGCGGAGGTTGTGTGATCGGGTGTGTTCTCCTGCAGCAATTCTTTCTTATTCAATGATGGAGGTAGCTCTAATCACGGCGCTTTCCGCGTAATTAGGCGCGCGAGGTGTTGCAAGACGAGTCGAACGTTCAGCCTGTGGTATGTGTGTTGTGTTTTGATATCCCTTCCGCACTGTGGGCCCCTTCACCGGCGGATCGACTACGCGATCAGCTCGAGAGATTGACTCTGGACTTCAGAAATGCCCGGTGACTGTGTGCGGTGATATCCACGGCCAATTCCACGATCTAATGGAACTCTTCCGCATCGGAGGGCCCAATCCAGATACAAATTACCTTTTCATGGGCATGTTTTCTCCCTTTGCCGTGGTTGCCCTGGAAAATGGACTGACAATATTCCTGAAGGCGACTACGTCGACCGTGGTTATTACTCGGTCGAGACCGTCACCCTCCTCGTCTGCCTCAAAATCCGTTACCCTCAGCGTATCACGATCCTCCGAGGAAACCACGAATCTCGCCAGATCACACAGGTGTATGGATTCTACGACGAGTGTCTTCGAAAATACGGCAATGCGAATGTTTGGAAATACTTTACCGATCTTTTCGACTATCTTCCCCTCACCGCACTGATTGAGAACCAGATTTTCTGTCTCCACGGCGGTCTGAGCCCGTCGATTGACACCCTAGACAACATTCGATCTCTGGATCGAATCCAAGAGGTTCCTCACGAGGGACCGATGTGCGACCTGCTGTGGAGTGACCCCGATGATCGTTGCGGATGGGGGATCTCTCCCCGTGGTGCTGGATACACCTTTGGGCAGGATATCTCGGAAGCATTTAATCATAATAACGGGCTGACTCTCGTGGCACGAGCGCATCAGCTGGTAATGGAGGGATATAATTGGTCCCAAGACCGCAATGTGGTTACGATTTTCTCAGGTTTGTTTCACTGCCTTGTCAGTGGCCGAGTTTGGGCTAACCACGGAATTCGTCTCAGCCCCCAACTACTGCTACCGCTGCGGTAACCAAGCCGCAATTATGGAAATTGACGAGCATCTGAAGTATACGTTGTATGTGCAAACTTCCGGGATGATGTTTTTGATCCGTGACTGACCCCTCTACAGCTTACAATTCGATCCCTGCCCGCGTGCGGGAGAACCCATGGTCTCTAGGCGTACCCCTGATTATTTCCTGTGATTTTATAGTGATAGACTTTTTTTCCCTTCTCACCTCTGGCAAGCTGAGGTTTTCTTGTGACCCTTCGAGAGGGCTCCTGGGATGTTGGATCGAGCAGACGCCACCGTGCTCTGCCTACATAATTGTATGTCCGTACTTCTTGCCGTGTTGATACCATTCATGAAAATAAAGACATGCCCAAGATTTTATTTAATAATGCCGGCCACTGCAAAAAGTTTGCCTAGTAAGCACCGTATTTCTATTGGGCGGTATTCTCGTCTACTGCTCCTCTTTGAGGAGAATAAGATTGTGGCTTTCCCGCTAAATTCGGGCGCAAAACAAAGGAAACGGAGGAAGAAGAGATATCAGCCTTTCTGCCTTACCTTGGTTCAACTGCTGTGCTGGTTAATTGACTATTTCTCGCCACCCGTTGGACTGGCGACCCCGCCTCGCTGCTACTTGCCCTAAATCCGGGGCAATTTTTTTTTTCGCCTGTTCACTAATGCAGTATTCGTCATCTTTGTTTGCCCAACGAACCCAACGATCAGATTTGCCACATGTATGGCATGGTCTATTTCCTGGAAGCTCTCTTGAACCTAACTACCAAGCCCCGCCAGTGAGGAGACAAAATTATGGATGGATGGATATCTCTTCCTCGACTCGGTCATCGTATTCAACGGAGCAGAAAGCCCTACTCAACAAATAAAACCGTAACCTGAACCAACCAACCAAGTACTGATACCTTGAACACCCCCCAGGACAGAAACAAAATGTTTTCCTTCCTTTCTCTAAATACGCAATCCTCGAGCCTTGTCCGCCAATGGCAATAACTCTTCCACCTCCCTTGCATAGCCTGGGAAATGATCAACCGGATCATCCCACATCTTCAGCTTATGCTCGTGCCTCTTCTCGCTAATCCAGGCGTATTCGGCGATTGTAGAGGGACGGCCAGACTTTGTTTGGATGCCGAGGCAGCCTTGCCGGGGCGATAATCCGGAATTCGCCGTCGGAGTTGACAAAGGCCTTTTTTTTTTTTTTTTTTTTGTCGTGCTCTTATTCGCTGTGTGGATGTGTGTAGCGATGCGAACACAGTACATCATCATCTCATCATCGTGGACTCTGCGCCTTATATGCTTCACTCTGTGGGGTCAAGCCGCTGCGCTGGACACTGATATATATATAACCGAGGACGAGAACCACAATTTCTCACCAGGGGTACCAAGCTAGCCCAGGAGCTCATCTAGGAGGTGTCCATCTCCCTGCGTTGTCCATCGATTCGGCGTCTCGAGGGGGGGGTCTTCTCTGCCCGAGGGATCAAAAGGGGAGGAATCGTGCTACTGAGCAAACAGTGGGAATCGCTTTTTTTTTTTTTTACACACTGACTTAATCCTTGATACACGTTCAACCCGGAGAACCCTCAGACACACTCCGCCTCTCTCTTCGCTTGAAAATGAATCCACCCAGAAACAAAAGCACCGGAACCCCCGACACGCCCATCACCAACGCCAGCGCCCACGCCATAGTCCCCCACCCCGCATCCTCTCGAATGAACCCAGCCAGGAACGGCCCAGCAATGCCCCCAGCCGCAAAAGCGGAATTCAGAACCCCATACGCAAGCGCCATGGCGCCCCCCTTCCCGAAAATGTCCGGCGTTTCTGCTTCCTTCTCCTGGACGACGTAGGACGCCTCCGCGAGAAGTGGCGACAGCATCGACGCCAAACACAGCCCGACGACGGATAGGAGCGCGCACAGCAGGAGCTTGTGTTGTGTGGTATTCTCTGTGACGAGACGGAGGAGAACGAGGGCCGGAACGGCCGCGAAGAACGCGGCGGAGGCAATGTACCGCCGGGCTTCGCCGTATCGGTCGTTGATGTACCCGAACACGGGGTCCAGAAGGTGGGGGATCGTGAGCGGAACGAAGATGAGGCCCTGGGCGCTCTGTTTCCAGGTGAATGTCTCTGCGACGAACAGCGGGAGGACGCTGTCGAACGAGGTCAGGATCGTGGCGAGGATGAAATACGCCCAGATGGTGATGAGGAAGCGATCCGAGGCTAAGAGTGTATACAGGGCGCTCGGGTTTTTCTTCTGCTTCCTTTTCTTGGGGGCTTCGTCTGGTGGATCTGGGCGAGTGCGAAGGGTGGATGTGGTTTCCGGTGCCGGTGCCGGTTCTCGTGAGGAGGAGGAGCGTCGCCGTTCGGCCAGGTTATTGGGGTTGCTGTTCTTCTCGCCATCACCGGTTTCACCTCGTATCGGTTCGTCCTGCCGACTGGGAGACGAACCCTCCGAGCCCTGTATACTTCCCTCTTTCGGTTCCGGAGTGTCGCACCGTTCAGGCGCAAGCCACTTGACGGCATCGTTCCGCTCAATCATAACGATCCTCAAAACAATATCCAACGCGACAAGCGCAAACGCCAACGCATACACCGAATAGTAACCGCTGTGCTCATAGATCACCCCCGCAAGAAGAGGACCACCCATCGCCCCAAGAGTCATCCCCATACCGATGAACCCCAGAGCTTGGCCAAGAGCGTCTTTCTCAACAGTATCAACTAGGAGCGCACAGCCTACCGTCCAAACAACCGCCGCGGATGCACCCTGGAACAAGCGCCCGACTATCCAAAGCGCGATGTGCGTTCCGATGCAAAGAAGGGCTGTGGCGGCCCCTAAGGCCACGAGGCCTAGGATAAGGGGCCATCGGCGGGACTCGATTCTATCTGCGAGGTATCCTGCGGGGGCTACCGGGTGGACTCGGGTTAGGAAGGGAGATCAGGAACAGCAGGTGATGATGATACTACTTACGTGATAGTGCGAGTAGAGCTCCGCTGTAGAGTCCGAGAAGAATCGAGGTCCATTTTTGTTCTGGCCATGCGGAGTCAATTGTTAGCACCATGGGGGAAGAAGACGTTGCACTCTTGTGCTTCTCTACCAGGGAGCGCTCACCTTCACCTACGGCCAGACCAGCCTTCTCATGCAGAGCAGTTGGAGTAACGGGGACAATCTAGAAACGTTAACCCCATGGCTATTTCACGCATGAACGGAGTCACTCACGAGTCCATATAATAAGGTGTCCTGTTGAATCAGAATCGGAATTAGCGATTCTCTAGTAATAAACGTGGCATTGACATGCATACCGTGAACACAGCAAAGACGACCACAAAAATAATAAAGCCCCTGGATGCTCTCCATTCCAGAAGATACGGCCGTTTCTCGGGCCCTTTCTGCGTCCATAGACTACTAGTACTTTTCCACATCGTGTCCGTGTTGAGGGGGGCGGGCTCTTCATCTAGGGTTGATTCCACGAGATTGGATGGAAGGGGTTGCTGGGGTTGAGCGAGGGGGGGAAGACAGATGATGGGAGTAAGTTAATGAAAGAAAGCCTTGGTTCGAACATGATATACAGAAACCAACCACGGCAGTTCTTGTGAAAACGGCGATGGGATCCGCGGGCGCCCGCGGTTTCCGAGAGCCCATCGAGGCCGATCTTTCTATGAGGATTAAATACGAGCCAATCCGAGTTCATCTCTTGTTAGCGTGATCGAACTCGGTAGCTAAGAAGGACGCTATGGTCGATCATGTTCTTGGCGTATAGATATACCTAAGATCAAGAGAGACGCTGCGGATGGGGGTACGGATCGCCTATCAGATGCGGAGATATCTACCAGATCGACGGTATCACAGGCCTGGTTCTCGGAGTTGACGTAACCCCCCCTTCACGAGCTTTCCAAGGACAGGGGAAATATATGCGGCATTTTATTCCATTTCTCCTAGTCGATCTAGTACCCCTTGTGTACGGGCTTTCGCCGGCGGTGAAAAGTTGCTCGTCCGAGGTGATGCTGTGATATCTATTTGGAGCATGTAGGAAAATGGGGTCTAGAGGCCGTGTATTCTGGCTCTGGATTGCTCACCGTGGGCCCCATTCTCAAGCACACCAACAACGGAATTAAACACATTGCAGGACTAAACGACAGGTCCCTGGGAGCCGCGAAGAAATAGTCCCATGAACCTCACTGCTTCCTAAGATGAGGTTCACCTAGGACAAAAGCCTTGCACGGTTTACTGGCGTTGGAGCCAGTGACCTGGAGGTGAAAGGTTGCAGTGATTTCAGTATGTGCGGGAGATGGGGACTACCCTGCACTGCTGCGGGAACTAAAGCAACATCAGAGGATTCCGCAATGGGCTAGAAGAGGTCAGCGCCGTGTTGTTGATCCGAGGTCCGCTTGGGGTGCACTTACAGACTCTGTTGGACGGTAATCTGGCATCCGAAGAATCAGTTCCCGGGCATAGGCGGCTGCAGCTGCAGCGGCGTATCCATTCCATAGATCGGTTTTATGAGAGTCACAGTAATTGGCGATGCCCCTAATCACCAGACAGGGGGTGTCGGTCAGAACACCCGCCGCCTCAGTTTCGAAACACAGAATCCCGGATTGGGTGGCTAGTTGGTCTCTCTTTACTGCATCTCTAATGACCATTTCGCCCGAGGCAACGAGGCCCCGGTGCACTCGCACGTACTTTTCCTGTTCACGGGGACTGCTGTCCCGGGGAAGGCTTCTCGTCGGGTCACATCCGCTCTCCCGACAAGGCATCCCCGGCTGCTGGTGTACGTAGTGATTTGGATATAACTGATCATTGCCCCGACCTGGGAATCGGAACTTTTCTAGACCGGCAACGCGAGCAAGAGAGGAGTCAATAGGGTCTGTTCCATGCCCAGCCAGCACCCGGTCAATAGCCAGCGCTTTCGCAGCCTGGAGGAGAACCACCGGAGGAGGAGGCAGAGCTCCTGTCCGTTTGAAGCGCCCGGTTTGCGCTTTGCCGCGGTCATACTGCACGACACCTGGGTACTTGCCCTCTGGCTCGCTGACGACAACATCGCCCAGTCGAATCACGCCACTGTCGGTCTTCATTGGCACCCCTCCCCCGATCCCCACCAGGAGGACAAACTTGAGGTTCGGGAATGTGTTTCGCATTTGGCTGACCACCAACGCAGCCGGGTTGTTACCTGTTACATGGAGTCCTGCGATGACGACGTTATAGCCTGCAATGCTGCCGAGAGTGTAGATGTTGGAGTCTGCGGGACGCTGTTGGAGACGGCCATGTCTCTCATCTAACATGGATACAGCGGGAATCTGCTCTATCTCCATGGGACATATCCATCCCAGGGTGTAGTCCTCGTGGGTTCGACGGGCGGCCATGGTGCGGGGTGGAGTGTTTATTTGGGTGGGCGGCGCGTATTGGGCTGAGGAGGGGAGAGTGGTGCGTCGTGGCCTCGTGATATTACAAGCAGTATTCCGCGAGGGGATGCGTCACTCCGATAACTTTCGACAGTGCGATGCAGTAGGGCTTGGTGTGGAAGTAAATATAGAGATTCTGGAGCAGTGGATTTCTTTGGTGGGGGAGAGAGGTAAACGGGGGGAAGGAGGAGGTCTGCCTGGCAAGGCATAATCAGGATGTTTGGCCTAGTAACTCACTAACCAAGGAAGTACAAGTGAGAGTGGCTGTGCAGATGCAAGCCAAGATGAGCTGGTCGTGGCTACAACAGTATATTGAACTAGCACTCAAAGTGATACAACAGCGTCGCCAACTATACCCTTAATTCTTATTCCCAATCCGCTCTTCATGCGTGCTTGACCCCCGTTTCTCAAGATCCTCTGCGATAGCATCATCCCCGGAATCCTCTGGACTAGGAACTTTCTGAAACCCAATCTTGTACCAAGGCAGCGAGAACAGCGTATCAGCCGATTCCATGCTCCGTCCCTTACACTCTGGAAAAGCCACATACACCCACGCAGTAGCGATCGTCGTAAAAGCCGCAAACAACGCAAAGGGCCCGTACGACTTCATCGACACAATCATATTCGGGAATCCGCGCGAGATACCAAAGTTAAGGAGGTTCTGGTACGTGAATGCAAGGGTAACGATCGTTCCTCGGACCTGGGTCGGGCAGATCTCGGACGCAGTCAGGGAGAAGGCGGGCGCCCAGCCGAACCCGTAGCCGATGGCGAAGAGGCAGATTGCGACGATGGCAACCCAGGCTGCGGGCGAGGGGCTTGCGTTGGCTTCTGCGGCGACGCCGGCGACGCCGAGGTAGATGGCGAGATAAAGTAGGCAGACCACGTTGATAGAGGAGCCGATGAGGAGGAGCGGACGGCGGCCGTAGCGGTCTGTCAAGACAAAGGCGTATAGGAAAACGGAGACGACTTTGATGAGGCCGTAGACGGCGGTGAAAAGAAGGACTTGGGTTGAGTTGAGTCCGACGGATTTGAGGATCGTAGGCGCGTAATACGTGATCGAGTTTCCTCCGGACATGATGAAGAAGGTTTGGATGAGAGTGACGAAAATGAGGAGCTTGCGAGTGGGACCGTGAGTGAGGCAGAGCTTCAAAACGGCCTTTGTTGCGTCGAGTCCCTTTTGGGTCTCCGAGCCAGCGTCCACTTTGCTCTGTAGTTCCCCAAGTTCTCGCGCGAAATAGCTATCCGACTCGTCTAGTCCGCCGCGGACGCGGGATAGACTGTCCCGGGCAGCTTGGATTCGTCCTCGCATCATAAGGTACCGTGGGCTCTCAGGGAAGAACGGAAAACCAATGAACAAGATGATAGACGGGATAAGCTGCAGAACGAGCGTTGTACGCCATTGCCAACTGGAGCTGGAAGGGATCACTCCCTGGGATGCAAAGTTGATCCAGTAGCTACCTGCCACGCCACCCATGATATTGATGTTATAGAAGGTGGTCATCATGCCACGAAGTTCCTGGGGGGCCACTTCAGAGATGTACACCGGGCCCACGGTCATCCCGAAGCCTGATCCCAGGCCCGAGAAAATTCGACCGACCAGCAACTCAGCCAGAGAGCCAAAATTCGCCGCCATGAGGATCGCTCCAATGGTGTAAAAGATGGCAGAAACTAGTATGACTGGCTTACGACCCCTTCTCTCGCCCAAGGGACCCGATAGTATGACACCGATAGTTTGGCCCTGGTGACAAGTCTCTTAGTTAACACTTCTGGCAAGTGATAATCACAAGGATGGGAGGGACAGGGTCCAGTTTCAAAGGTAAACTTACCAGCAGCATAGAAGAAACCACCCAGCCAGAGTAATCCGAGATTTGCACCTTGCTCAAGTTCGTCCACCCAAAGTCTCTAATGAATGGATCCAGGCTCATAGCCCCGGAGATATTGGCTGTGTTGAAGCCATGGAGGCCCCCGGTGTACGAAGCCCAGATGACAGCGAGCCAAATATATGAGCTCCGAGCAGCAGGAGGGACTTTCTTCAGGGCGTCTTTGGAGAACCCGCCTCCTGTGGCACCCATGGCGAAAAGTAGCGTAGAAAAAAGCGAGTAAAGATGGCGATGGAAAGACTGGAATAGGGGATAGACGTAAGATTTCGATAGAGAAACGAGTCTATCCAGCCTTGAGAGAGCGATGAGAGGGGAAGATATAGCTTCTAAGTACTTTCGGTTCCTTTGTTCGCGTAGGACATGGCCGGTTGACCCTTTCTTCTGCTAGTGGGTGTACATGGCCAGATGGATCTACCCTGTTATGACGACTCCGCACTCCGGGGAAGATAGACTACTCTCAGGATGGGATGGAGAGCTCCTGGATGGTGGAGGTATCCCATGATGCTGCAGAAATCTGGGGTGCATGGATCGTGTTGAGGTCTGAGGCAGATTTCGGAGTGTTCCGAGAAGGCAAAAAAAGGAACACTCCGCGAAACATTCCCCACGTGGCGTCGGCCACCAATTACACAGAGGCTGTTGGTAACCATCGACAACTTTAAATTGGGCTGGGAAGATGGAAAATCAGAAATCTATTACAAATCTCTAAGGTGTCCTGTACAATAATGCAGAGTCTTTTATGTTGGAGTAATCATGGTGTATCGTACAAAATCAGATTCTCATCACCATCCTCTCTATAGATCTAAAAGACAAGACAAACTATCAGCAGTTCCTATTGACTGCCCAAAACGGTGGCTTTAATATGATTTAGTGCACTACCAGCACGAAGCCATTGTATTTGCCCGGCGTGATAGCTATGATTCAATCGAGCCTCCCACGTCTTACCCTGCCGCGAGCACACCCGCATGATGACCTGGCTTCCTGGTAAGAATTCACCGTCTTCGACACCGAGCAAGGTGATCCGATCTCCTTCGTCGATACAATCATAGTCTGCAGGGTTGTCAAAAGTGAGGGGCAGCATCCCCTGCTTCTTCAAGTTGGTTTCGTGGATACGGGCAAAGGAACGAGCAATCACTGCGACTCCACCCAGGAATCGAGGTTCAAGCGCTGCGTGCTCCCGGGAGCTTCCCTCCCCGTAGTTGGAATCACCGACGATACACCATTTGATACCACGTTGCTGTAAATCACGAGCCACCTCAGGGATAACATGAGTCTCTAGAGTTGTTGGGTTTCTTGTATGGCCAAGCATCTGCGGATCATTGCTAGGAAGGAAGGCATTGGTTGCTGTGGTGAGCATGTTGTTACTGATGTTTTCGAGGTGGCCCCGGTATTTGTACCAAGGCCCCGCAGGAGAGATGTGGTCGGTTGTGCATTTCCCTTTGACCTTGATAAGGAGTTCCATATCAGTAGCAGACCCAGCCTGCCAGGCAGGGAAAGGCTCTAAGAGCTGGAGGCGATCCGACTTCGGATCAACGATGACCGATAGCGACGACCCATTTGAAGGAGGTTGCTGGAAGGTATCCGTGCCGCTGTTGAACGCCGTCGGGAGTTCGTGGTTGGCTGGGGGGCTGAAACGGAAGGAAGCTCCCTTCTCTAACGGAATGTCGTCGGTCATCGGGTTGAAGTCGAGACGACCCGCGTAAGCAAAAGTGGCTACCAGCTCGGGGGAGGTGACGAAAGAGTGTGTTGCAGGGTTGCTATCGTGCCGGCCAATAAAGTTTCGATTGAAGCTGGAAATTACGGAATTCTTCTCTTTCCCACGGACATCAACGTCTTTGCGGTCCCAAGACCCTACGCAGGGCCCACAGGAGCTGCTGAGGACAGTAGCGCCGGCTTCCCGGAGCTCCTGGAGAATCCCGTCAGCCTCTGCGGTAGCTCGAATTTGTTCACTTCCAGGTGCGATGAGGAATGGCGTCTTGAACTCCGTCAATCCGGCGTTGCGAGCTTGGGCGACAAGCTGCCGTGTCTTGTCGAGATCCTCGTATGAACTGTTCGTGCAACTGCCCACCATCGCATGGCTCAACTCCACCGGCCAGTCACTTTGTGACACGGAGTCCTTCAACTGTGAAATGGGATGGGCGAGGTCCGGTGTAAAAGGACCATTGACGTGAGGCTCAAGGCTGCTGAGGTCGATTTCAATAACCTCGTCGTAGTAGCGGTCCGCCCCGGCGTCTGCGGTGAGAAGAACATCCTTGAACTGGTTACATGTTTCAACCACGTGTGCTCGCTGGGTGGCCGTGAGGTATCGAGCCATGGCATCTGAATAGGGAAAGATGCAAGAAGTTGACCCAATTTCGGCGGACATGTTACAGACCGTGGCCATTGCTGTTGCACCAAGCGTTTCCGTCCCCGGGCCAAAGAACTCGATCACCCGGCCCTTGCCTCCCGAAACAGTGAGAATACCCGCAAGTTTGCAAATAATATCTTTTGTTGACGTCCATCCTGACATTTTTCCGGTTAATCGTACTCCAACAACCTTGGGGGCAACCAGTTCCCAGGGCATCCCAGACATTGCGTCCACTGCATCAGATCCTCCTACTCCGATCCCTAGCATTCCGAGGCCGCCCGCGTTGGGCGTATGCGAATCAGTACCGATAATCAAGCCCCCTGGTCTGGCAGTTAAAAAGTCAATTAGCTTATGTTCAAGGACGAGATCCTGTATCCATACAACTCACGTCGCATAATTCTCAAAAATGACCGTGTGAATAATTCCAGAGCCAGGCCTCCAAAAGCCGATTCCGTACTTTCGAGAAGCGCTACTTAGAAAGTCATACACTTCGGCATGTTCTGTAATTGCTCGGCGGAGATCCTCTTCAGCCCCTTTTTCTGATATGATGAGATGGTCGCTGTGAACCGTTGTCGGGACCGCGACTCGTGGGAGGCCAGCACTGATAAACTGTAACAGCGCCATGGTCGCCGTGGCATCATGACAAGCAACCCGGTCAGGTCGCAGTTCCAAGATAGTTTTTCCACGTTCAATGTCATTCAGCGCCCATGGTTTATCATCTCTTTGTATGAGATGGCTGTATAGTAGCTTTTCCGTTAATGTTAAAGGTCGCTTCACTCCTCTTTTAAGAGCTTCGAGATTTCGAGTTTGCTTTCCATAATCCACGCCGTATTGCTTTGAATTCAATTCAGTCAGCCATATGGCACAAAATTCGGGAGTAAAAAGTAGCTCTTACCAAAGTTGAACCGCTTTGAGTTGCGAATGTCCTTGGGGGTAGATTCAAAGGGTGGCGCGAGTATGGGCGTCGCGACGCCTGTTTGAGGGCGCAGAAAGACCGTTGCATTTTTCACGATATTTGATACTCGACTTTGAAATCCATGAGACAGCCCAGGATTTGAAATGAAAAAGAGATTGAAAATAAGCAAGTAAAGAAAACAAAAACGTGCCGTGGGGAAGCTGAAGCTCCATGTAATGCATTGTGAGAGTTCTCAGGAGCGCTCCGGGGTCATCACGGAGCCATCCGAAACCTGTGGACTTCAGCAACACCTGTTATCGCCGGTTAATTCTTTGGTTCAAAAATCGTGTTTTTTTCATTCTTATTTCTTTGTCCGCTTACTAGCTACCTTTCCCCCTCGAGTAGTATTTCCACTTTATGAATTAGACCATTTGCACGTCGCAATATACAACAGCGATGCGATCCAAAGCAATTCAAGCTTTGAAAGGATTTACATCCTGTGACGTGAGTTCAAACTGCGCATTAAAACACTCTCGCCTGGCTATAAACAGAGCTGATACCGGCAAGCAGATCGGTGATGCTCTTGTCAAGTTGAAAGTGCCACACGGTGGGTACTTGTCGGGATTGAAAATGTTCTCCCCGGGTCCAATGAACTCCAACACCAAAATATTCGGACCGGCGTATACAATTCGCATGGTGCCTGCTTCAGACCAGACTTCGCCTATTCCGAAATCTCACTTTGTTGACACCGTCCCCAAGGATAGCGTGGTTTTCGTTTCTCAGCCGAAAGGATTGATCAGTGCATGCTGGGGAGGCCTCATGAGCACGCGCGCCCAGAGGCTCGGGGCGGCTGGTGTCATTATCGACGGTCGGTTTCGGGATATCAATGAGCATCGGGAGTTGGGATTTGGACTCTTCGCCCGCGATGTAAGCATATTAGGCTCGAATACGTTTACCCGCTCCTCTGAATTCAACGTCCCCGTTACATACGAGAACGTGGAAATCAGCGGGGAGGTTGTCATAAATCCCGGGGATTATCTTCTGGGGGACATAGATGGTGTGGTGGCTATACCGGGGGATAAAGTTGATGAGTGCCTGCGTCTCTGCCAGGAGCGATATGACATTGACGAAGAGACCAGGCGCTGCCTGGAGGCCGGGGAGAAGATGGGACCGACCATAAAGAGACTTAGAAAGTAACTTGATACAAGTCCACGTACCACGCCTCTTCCCGAATATGCATTTTTTTTTGAAAAACATTATTCATTTGTGAATATCCATAGGTTTTACGTCGCTGGGGGATCCATAGACCCGGAAAAGGGGTCCCATCCCCAATCACCGTGTAGATATTCCGAGAGGAAATCCTCCATTGCGGAGTCGATTGTCAAAGGTTCGGTTCCCTCTGGGCGGAAATCGTCAAAAGCTAGTGAAGAACCAAAATCGCCCTGAATAGATGGTCCTGGGCATGGGGCTATTCCCGTTAATGAGAAAGGCTGGTAGACGGTAGCTACGGGAGAAAGAACTTACTTATGAGGTTGTATGTAGAGCCGTTTTGCGGAGTGGGTAGCTGCATTGGTATCGTCGATGCTGCCATTCCATTTTCGATGTCTGAATTATGTTCAAGAGAAGGTAGGCTGCCTCCATTGCTCGTTTGCATTATTCGCCGTCGTTGATGCGAGCCAGGTTGAGCTTCGCTCTGTAGCTGGCCTAGTCGCTTGATTGTGATATCCACCATTTTTTCGAAGCTCTCTTTGCCGCTGCGCAAGGAAGGCCACCATTGACTGCCAATACTGAGGAGATTGGAGCATGTCCGTAGATCCCGCATGGCCTCTGCGAACGGTATGCTTTCCTGTAACTCGCGGGACGCCCAAAAGCAGTAAACAATCGTAGCACCCGAGGAGAATATTCCATGGACATTGCGCCAGTTATAGTATAGTTTCTCCTCATCACTCATATATTTATAGATGCTCAGCCTGCGGCGAGAGCTCTGATAACATGTATTCAACGCGCGTTGTGTGGGTGATCGAAAGATCTGCGAAGGCTGGAAGAGTAGTGTAACTGCAGTATGGTAAAGGAGTTCTAGTTTAAGTTTCTCGCAGTGAAACTTCAATACTCCCTCCTCGTCGGGCTCCATCTCTGAAGGCAGCCCGAAATTCAATACTTCCTGCAACCACTTATCGAGCGTGGACTTCATGCGGTCCTGAATCGGCACAAGATCCGTGGGCCAGATCTGAGTATTTCCCCTCATAGGTAAACGGTAAAATAAGAGTTTTATCTCGGAAATGTGGTGATCCGCCTGGAAGCGATAGAATGACAGGCACATATTTTCAGGCGTTGGGAGGGTAAGGTTGAGTTCATGCTCCCCTCCGCCGATCGGGGGCGAGTCGTTCGCGAGCTTGGCCATATCCTCCAGGCTCGGTCTCCTAATGTCAAACGTTTCATCTCTTATTCCGAGTGGGCGACCTTGTATCATAGCGATCGAGCTTCAGGAGGGTATGAGTATTTTGATATCACGAATTCAATCCTGGTGGTAGACCTACCGGTCAAACGAATAAACTGTGTGGAAAATGAGTCTGCGAACGGTAAGGGCGGTATGGCCGAGGTCAGAACTATCAGCTGGCTCTCGGTGTATACCCAAGTCAATACAGTGCGACATGGCAATATACGTTAAGGTCCAAATGTTTATTCCTGCTGGGCCGATAAGGCCCTGGACAATTAACAGCATGATGCCCTGTAAAGCTGGAACGGAGATTGTAGAGAAGCACTCAGATGCTGCAGCCATTGCCATCCTATAAAATCTGGTTGGAGAGTGGTCAAAGTTCTTATCTCGTGTTAGTACAGTTGCGGCGAGGGAAAATGCCATGAAGACATGGAAGGTAGCCGTGAAGATTGAGATGGGTGTGGTCTCGTTGCCCGCCTGAATATCGAATTTGCCGTTGTAGGGAAATGCTTTTATGCCCTCAGCCCATCCTTTCTGGTCTATTCGTCCATTGCACCCGCGCTTTACACATTCGCATAGTGCCTGGTATGCACTGATCAATGAGTTGGGATGTATGAAGGGATGGTCGATGTTGATATCGTGGAAGTAAACGGCCAGCAACAACGTGGCTTCATCTGAGGGTGGAAGTTCCTTTATGATTCTTAGTGTTGATGATCTGAGTTGGATTCCCCATAAACACCTACCTTGGCCAGCTGGGAATAGAACGTCTGATATGTTTCCCGTGACGGACAGCGTGGCAGAGCCAGCCGCCTGCGGGGGTTCGTGAAAGTGGATGCTGTCGACGGGGCGGGACTCGATGAGCTCTGTGGGCTATCGAGGCCGATCAATCTCGTAAAAAGAAGCCCAGAGGAGGAACCAAGGTAGTGCTTCTGCCGAGAATCAGTGTGCAGAGAAAGCATGCCTAACTCGATTGCCACCGAGCGAGCCTCAGCAGATACCGGCTGATCCGTCTCGGAGTCTTCAATAGATGCATACGGCCGTTTGGTAGTGTCCAATACGTCAATTGAGGATGCTTGCGCAGGGTCGGGATTATTCATTGGCAATTGCATATTGCTTTGCGTCCCCTCATTCATTGCTGGTATGGGGCTGCGACGAGTTGAAGTTTCCTCCATGAGAGCCATGTCGACCTGTGGCCCTCCAGCAAGGTCAAAATTAGGATTTAGCTGCTTGATATTCTGTTCCAGCCATTTGATTCTAGAGCAACATCTTGTTACAAAACTACATCCAGAGTCAGTTAAGTTCTTCCATCAACAGCACGCCTGGTGGCCATACTCTCTGGGGATGGATAGGCCGGTGTTGCGCCCGTCTACGTCAACGCAAGGAACGCCTGCTCGAGCACAATTTCCGCAGGCCGGGATGCCTCCATCACACTAATATATTATGAATCAATCTCGCGATCTTCCAAACAACCAAGTGACGAGGGGAATGGGGCTACTCACTTTAACTCGTTTTGTCCGGCACCGCCGACAAGCTAGCCTGACTTTTTTTGAAGAAACCGGCATTGCTGAATCCCCGTCGGCGGAGGCCATATTTTTTGAAGGTGTATTGGTAGTACTAGGGGTAATACAGCATGTTTGGCAGTGACTAGAGGGTGAAAGAGTATGTTAGAGAGGATGACCACGAGGGAGAACCTCGACGGTTGTGGAGGAGGGAGAAAAAGTTGGCCCCGAAGACCACCAGAGAAGTGCAGTTGTACCCCAGAATGCCAAGCCGATCCGACATATTGGACCAAAACCGGGGGGGGGGGGGTCCATGGTACATTTCTACTTGGATTTGAGCAGAAATGAGTGATTTCAAATTACTAGATCTAGAGAATGTACAATCGCATATAAAATAATCGCTAAATTGAGTTTTTTTCTGTCTAATGAACCGGCTTATATACATTTCCCATCAATCCTCATACTCTCATTTCCGGCTTCCACGTCGTCTCCGTAAGTTGGACCACTTTCTCGTATATAGTAAAGCTCACGGCTCCGGATATCTAGGTTCATGTCAGCTATATTTTTGGAAGGCAGAGAAGCGGGGTTCGAACGCTTAGCCTGGCTAGACGAGGAGTTGTCCCTCGCCACAAGGCCGACACACCCTCTCTAGTGACGAATGTCCGCATGCAATCGAAAGAACCTTTATAGAGCTGGTGGCCATCCACCGCCTGAAGCCTCGTTTTAACCGTATCGAATGGCATCGTAGCATAGACGGTGACGACCCCGGCTAAGGCTCCCGCCACCACTGTATCCCAGAGATGTACGCTTCGAATCGCCGTGGAAGTAGACGAGGAGGCTAAGGATCTAATATGATGAAGGAGGAAGTTGTAACTGGTAAACCGGACCATGGCATTTGCGGACTGTTTCAGGGTCACTGGCAGGACACCACGATATAATCCTGATACGCCCTCTGCGGCCAAAATAGTACGAACAGCATGAGCTGTGGACCTGTACAACTTTGGACCAGCTTTATCGTCGATAATTTTAGTTTTCAAGGTTTCCCCAGGAGTCACAATGGTAACGCTCTCGGTTACACCCGCTATTAACCCGGCGCACATGGTGCCCATTGGAGTGACTTTTCCAGTGGAATCCGTTGGCATCCATTTCCGTGCGGTGTCGAAGGTGAAGAAGCGAACACCTGATTTTGAGGAATTGGAGGCACAGAAGGCCATGCTACCAGTATACAGATGCTGGATGCCATGTTGTCTGACCGTGCTAACCAATAACCGTACGGGGGAGTGGGATTTCGATCCGTCAAGTTTGAGGAGTTGTTGGCGAGTCTTCAAGTATTCTGTGGGATACTATAAAGTGCTGCCATTAGCCTCGGCTCTCTATTCCATGAAGGGCTTGCATCTGGCACGCTTAGTCAAAGTAAATCGTGCCAATGTTCAACTTACGGTAAGGAGACTCTCCACCCCGCCAGCAGCAGCTCCGGCTAAGATTGACTGCCACGGCGATACCTCTCGTTTCTCAGTCATCGTAGCTGGTCGCGATCAATGCATGGGGCTGTAGGACTTGATGGTCCAATCTTCTCCAACATCAAGCCCCATTCGACCAGAGGCTTGCTTTTTGAACATTTGCGTAACTGGTCCCGTCAATGAATCACTATGTTTACCCGCAATTGCAAATGGCGATGAATTTGTTGAGCTTGGGTCGCCCCGATGAGTACTCCCACTCTGGAATGCTCCAGTTGGACGGAGCACTCCGAGGTGGGGACCGGTCCGTGCATTTGCGGACCTGGACCGAGAACGGAACAATGAGCAACGCACTGAACAGTACTATTCCCTACTAAAGCTGAAAGTCGGGGTAAAAATGTGGTGCGATTCCTCCAGAAGTATTATGAGCTCCTTTGTGCTCTATTGCAATCGTACCACTGCAGACCAGCAGAGTCAGAAATATGACCGTCGAAACGCAGCAAAATCTCGGATCGGACCTCTTCCCCAACGGCGGATGGGACGTCCATCACCATATCTTTGACCGTCTGCTCCCCCGCGCTGTCTGTTAGTTGAACTTGGTGAAAGATTAGAACTGCTAACATGAGCTCACTTTAGCCGCTCAATTCTCCTACGCGCCTGACCGACATTTGACGCCCCCTCCCGCGACAATCGTCCAGTTTCAAGCCTTCAAAAGGAAAGTCGGAATCACAAACTCGGTCCTAACGCATGGCCTCTCATACGGGTCAGATTGTTCTTCCCTGAAAAGTTTTGTCCAAGAACTGGGGAAAACAAATACCAGAGCAATCGGAGTTATCGACCCCGAGACCGTAACCCCGGAAGAGCTCCAGGAAATGCGCGAAGCTGGCATCTGCGGTATCCGCGTGAATCTCTATAAATACAAGGCGATGCATGATGTTGAGCTGCAAAAGGTTGCTTTGCGAGCGCATGCCCGTGTTCTCCGCAAGTACTGTCCTGGTTGGAGCATGGCATTCACACAGACACACCCCGAGTTCTGGGGTGAGTTGAGGACAGTTATCGAGGAGGAGATCGTACCAGCAGGGATTCCCTTGATAACTGATCATTTTGCACTTCTGAAGGGGGGAAGTATGTTGCCACCGGAGTGTGGCGGTGACGTGAGTCGTCAGCGTGGCTTCGACGATATTATCAGCCTTGTGCGTTTGGGGTGGTTGTATGTCAAACTCAGTGCCCCTTATCGTGTGAGCAATAACGCCCCTGGATATGAGGATCTAAAGCCTCTGGTGCGGGTCCTGGTCGACGCAAACCCATGCCAGGTTCTATGGGGAAGTGACTGGTAGGCAATGTTCTACGGTACCTGATCAAGATGAACGCAACTAACATGGTAAAGGCCGCATACTCCACACATGAAGGTCCGTACACCGGAAGAAGCGCTGAAGGAAACTCCGTATCTGGTTGTAGACGACTTGGCTTGGCTTAAAAGTCTCCGGTCGTGGCTCTCGGCGGAAGAATGGCATTGTTTGATGGTGTCGACACCGGAATCACTTTATTTGCGCTAGATAGAAAGAGTAGAGTCAATGAGCAAGACAAATTTCAACCCGAGTTTTAAATACTGCACCAGCCTCATCAAGATGGTATACTTTCCCTCAACGGGTCAATATGCTATTCAGCGACCCCGCATTCATTTCGCTCTCCTCGGTCTCTGGAGAGTTCCGTACAACTCTGGATTTCCCCGGAATTTCCTTGTCCTGATGCTCTATTCCCAGCTGATCAGAGACAAAACGCGAATAATATAAATCGCGGAAGCTTCTTCATATCGTAGCTACTGATAGCACGAGTTACATCGCAGCTTTCACCAACAAGATCTAGCCCCTAAAATCCAGCCCTTCCCCCCCCCCAAATCATGTTTGACTACCTGAACCCGCTCCCCCCAGCACTGAAAGGCAGTGCCTCGAAGTGGGCGTATATCTCCTGGGCAGCTTTTGCTACCCTGCCTGGGCACTTTAATCGCACCATATTTCAAGCTCCCTGGGCAACCACCGAGGTCTCAGACCCGGGTCTTACCAGAACGTGAGTCTCATTCTTCCGCCCACCCCCTCCCCGACCTAACATTGCGCTCCTAATAGTCTATCGTATCTCAACACGACCGATTTCGTGGCCTACGACGAGAGATTCTTCGATATTATAGGCCCAGACGCGACGGTTGAACATATCCAAAAACTCGCCTATCAATCTCACGAAGCCCCTTGCTACATCAAAGAGACCAACCAACTCTTCTTCGTCGAATGGGGGCCCCCAGGCGGCGATGATGGGATTCATCCGTGGCAATACCTTCTGGATCTCGATACCAACGTCTTGAACAGGATTTCCACTGAACCCCCAACCCACAATGCACACGGGTGTGTCTACTACAATCATTCGCTATATGTCGTCACGGACGGATACGGGAGCAATGAAACGGGCCAGCTCGTCAAAATCGACCCCAAAACGCTCAAGAAGGAAATCCTTCTGAACAACTTCCTCGCTCAGCCTTTTGCGGGATTCAACGATCTGGAGATCGACCGAGCGGGCAATTTCTGGCTGACGGACTCTAAGTCCGGTTGGGTAGGCGCTTGACGAACTCACTCCTATAGTAACACACATCCCAGCTAACAGACAGACAACAGGGCCGAGAAATCGTCGACGTCACACCCCCTACAGACCCCACTGTATACTTTGTCGACGGTTCAACGTTCCAGACCAAACCAGTATACATCACTCCCGGAAACGCCAATGGCATCTCCGTCTCCCCAGACGGAAAAACCCTCTATGTACCTGACACGGGAGCCTCGGAGTTTCGGCCCTCAAACAAGAACCCCTACGGACACCGAGAGTTATGGGCCTTTGATGTGTCCCAGAACCATGCCGTCCTTTCCAATCAAAGACTTCTGAACAACCCGATATCTTATTTCTATGATGGAATTCGCGTCTCGCGGGGCGGCTGGATCTTCTGTGGCGCCGGGGATGGGGTAGATGTTATTGACCCCGAGTCTGGGTCCACGTTGGGTACGATCCGTGTAGGTGGAGGGGAGAATGTTGCGGTGAGTTTGGCTTTGGGAAGAAATGAATTGTGGGTTGTAGGTAAAGGGGGGGTTTGGCATGTTAAGGGTATCCGGGAAAGATTGGATCGTGCGTGGTAGAGTTTGGATATTACAGGTATTAAATGCTGTCGAGGGGTTGAATTGCTTTTCTCGACGACACTAATAGTAATACTTCAAATAACAGCTTAGAAACTATCTAGAAAGGGGGTTACGGTTAGTGCAGCTTTCTTAATAATAGGCATATTTTAGAGATGCTCCCGCTGAGTGAACCCAGGCTGACCACAACAGCGCAAAATTACTGGATAACCAACATGGATTTCGAAACTCATTGCTCCTAATTGGCCATTTAGAAGGTACTACCTGATACCTAGATATCTATTGGGTAGTACTAAAGTAGTAATTCGTGAGCTGGAGTAGATCCACATAGTATACCAGGAAAGCTAAGGTATCTTTTCATCCGAAATTCGGAGGAAACGCAAGTATAAATCTCGACGCATATGAAAATCGTCACAGTTTTCGCAAAGTAGGCCAGAGAAAACTATCGACAGTTAAGTCAAAATGGCCATAGTCCATGCTGGCGGTGCAAGTGCCCCCGAGATCAAAAAGAAAGATGTGCAGTTCAGCAATCTTCTACGTGAGTGCACCACCCACAGGCAGACCTTCTCAGGGCCATTTAACAACTAAACCACAAAAAAACAGTCGGTGCCGCTCTGAATATGTTTGAGTAAGTCTGGAGAAGCCCAAGCTATCCCGATTCGCAAGAACTACGCTAATTGCCTCCAGAGTGACCACACTCGGCCAGGTAGGCAGTAACCTGATCCTGTCCTGAACTACCTAGGTAGAGATCATAACCTAACCTCCCAACAGCCCTTGGAAGTCATCAAAACAACCATGGCAGCAAATCGGTCCGACTCGGCCATGCACGCCCTCCGACGGATTTGGGCTCGTGGAGGTGTACTTGGCTGTAAAGACCGGCCTCCCACTCCATAAACATAAACTCAACACTAACAACCTTAACAACAGTCTACCAAGGCTTGATCCCCTGGGCCTGGGTCGAAGCCTCCTCCAAAGGCGCAGTTCTTCTCTTCGTCGCCTCCGAAGCCGAGTACCACGCCCGACGACTCGGATCCTCCGACTTCCTCGCCGGAATCACAGGAGGCATGGTCGGCGGCGTCGCACAGGCCTACGCCACCGTGGGATTCTGCACATGCATGAAGACGGCTGAGATCACGCGGTCGAAACTCGCAGCGTCGGGCACGAAGCCGCCGAGTGCCGTCGAGACGTTTGTGGGTATTTATCGCGCGGAGGGCATACGGGGCATCAACAAGGGGGTGAACGCGGTTGCTGTGCGTCAGGTTACGAACTGGGGGTCTAGATTCGGGTTGTCCAGGCTTGCGGAGGATATGATCCGTCGGGTGACGGGTAAGGAGCAGGGCCAGAGCCTCGGTGCCGGGGAGAAGATTCTTGCTTCGGCGATCGGGGGTGGGCTGTCTGCGTGGAACCAGCCGATTGAGGTGGTTCGCGTCGAGATGCAGAGTATGAAGGCTGATCCGAACCGGCCGGGGAATTTGACCATCTGGAAGGCGTTTCGGTTTATCTATGCGGAGAATGGTATTCGGGGGTTGTATAGAGGGGTGATTCCGCGGGTGGGGTTGGGGGTCTGGCAGACAGTGTGTATGGTTGCTCTTGGGGATATGTATGTCGCCTTGTTCATTCTGTTACTGGTTTTACGGAGGAGATGGGCTAACGGTTCGCTTCGAATTACAGAGTTAAGGATGCAGTTGAAAGGTTTACGGGTGAAAAGGCTGTTGGACATTAGGATGCTTCTTTTCGATAGACTATCTAGGTACATTAGAGATCTGAGATCAAAATCTACTTCGCCCGGGAGTACTCCGAACCACACTGGATGGATCCGTCTCCTGATGTTTGACCGACTTTCGGAAGTTTCCATGACGAATAAATCATTCCTCTCTACACTCAATCCTACCATTATCCCAATTTTTTTTTTTTTTTTTTTTTTAAGAAATCTCGAATGATGGCCCCTCCCCGCGCGATCCAGCCAAGTCAGATTTTCTCCACCTTCTATCGCCCATTCGCCAGCCGCATGTCCCCCCCGAAACCAACCGTTGCAGTGCTATTCCAAGATATCGATCCACCAGTCATCAACGGCGTGTGCAAGCCCCGAAAGCCAGGCGGTAAGAGAGTCAATCCCCTCTCCTACCCTGGGGATATTTCCCCGAATGTCCCAAGTCGCTGTTAACAACCACAGGCTACCAAGACTCCGGCGCAGACATCGCCTACGTCCTTCGACGTAAAGGGATAGACATCGTCACCCCAAAGCCCGACCCAGATCCCACCCGCGAAGAAGGCTGGTGCTTCCCAGATACAGAAGAAGGGATCTGCGACGCCGTCCAGCGCGGCGCCACGCACCTATGGGCCAACACCATCCTGTTCAAGGACCACCCGCTCCAAGCTTCCAAAAAGCTCACGCAGTACGAAAACCAGCTCCACGTCGTTGGCCAACCGGCGAGCATAGTCGAGGATTTCGATGATAAGCTCTGCGTCTACGAGAAACTGCAGGGTTCGGGGAAGAAGTTCACCTTTCCCTGGTTTAAGAAACTCGAGAGAGTCACTGGCTGGGTGGAGAGTCTCCGAGCCGATATCGCCGTGGATCGGTTCCCTATTGTCGGGAAACCGTTGCGCGGACGAGGGAGTCACGGGGTGAAAGTGTGCGGGGATTACCCGTCGCTGCTAGAGCACATTGAGGCTTTATTTGAGGAGTCGCCGATTGTCCTGCTGGAGGAATACCTGAGTGGTGAAGAGGCGACTATCACGGTTATGCCGCCTACCAAGGAGGATCTGCGGTGCCGCAGCCTACCACCCGTGACGCGGTTCAACCATATCGGGGGTATTGCGCCTTATAATGGGACTGTGGCCGTCACTCGCAATTCGCGGGTTGTTACGGACGACGAGATGAAGAGGGATAGTTTTTATGGGGCCGCCATGAAGGAGTGTGAGCGTGCGGCGGAGGTGCTGGGTGTTGCGGCGCCGATCCGCGTTGATGTGAGGAGATTCAAGCAGGGTTCAGACTTTGCCTTGTTCGATATTAATATGAAGCCGGTAAGCATGCACATGCACTTTAGGTCTTTCTATGGGATTCTAGGTCTAACAAGAGCACTAGAATATGACTGGACCTGGTCGACCAGGGCGGGAAGATCAGGCCAGCTTAACGGCCATGGCAGCAGCGGCTATTGGATGGGATTATCCAATGTTATTACAGAGTATTCTGCAAACTTCGAAACCGCTTCCAGAGTGGCGCTCTTTGGGTTCTTCATCATCCTGATTTGGACGGAGTGGGTTTACTCCTATATGCTCTGTTTTCAACACCGGATGCTAGTTAAAAATCGAGTATGTATAGGCCGAATTCTTTTGTATAATCAGGACGCGGGTAAAAGAAACCGAAGGCACGTGTACAGTTGGAGCAAGCACATATATCGTGAACCCCCAGCTCATTTATATCGCATCCGAATTACCCCAAACTCAATACAGGTAGCCGATGCATGAGGAGTATTCTAATTCCAAGAGCATAACAAAGACTATCGATTTTAAGCGGCAAGTATAAAAATCGGCATTGTTCATGGGTGATCGAGGATCTTGGTATACCTAGACAAAACCCTAAAAGCTCTGGTTTTCGCCACCCCTTAAGAAAGTCCGGGTCCTTCCATGCTTTTTTTTGTACGACGTGATAGCCATCACTTGCTCGATGAGAGTTGCATTTAAAGATTCGCCGATGACTGTTTCCAAATACTGGCTGGTCCTGAATCAGCTGAACACCGCATCCGCATCGGTTATATCCTAACTTAGGTCTCGGAAGTATGCAAGAAGGATGTTCGTGATATGGTCTACCAGGCCCCCTGATCATGACGTTATTTGCAAGTACAACAATGCAAGTTAGTTAATTAGCAATGCTTACCCAAGATAAGTAATATCGAGAGAACTAGTCCAGATGTGGAGAAATTGAAGGTCGGACCTCTAGTATCTCGCCACGGTGTCTAAACTGGCCAAAAGATATCTAGTGAGAAAAACAAGATGGGAGTCCTTTTACTCAGGACGGTGCTATTATCCCACCTGCAGATAATACAAACGACTTCTGAACCACCTTCAGGGTCATGGGAGCTTCTCCGGTGCAGATTGGGCCAACATCGTCAGCCACCGAGCTTGGGTGGTATGCACCTATTCCCGATTGGGGGTCCAGGGGCAACCATCATCAAATCGCATGACGGATTCAAGTCATCCGTGTGCTCTAGACAAGCCCAGGCCGGGTATAGGGCTAGAGCTACCCCGAATTCTCAGGGATCACCGACAGAGTAAGTCACAGGATCACAAGCTGCAATAACAACTCCAGGCCTTAATTAAAAGGCTAGCGGTGCGTGCGGTTCTTAAACCCCTTGGTCCCTCTCCCACCGTTGAGTGCTTTCACATCGTTCCAATCGCTGCGCAGTCCTCATGAAATCCTCCAACAAATTCTTCGGATACGCTCTTTGCAATGAGACATAATTACCTTTTGTGGTGGTTAGCTGGGTTCACGTGGCTCTCGCAGGGGAGAGCGGTTCTCGCAAGTTCGTCTCCTCCACAACCGGAATATTATTGCCCTGGAAAGTGCAGCCATTTCGAGACCAATCCATGGGAATGGACTTCCCTTGGCCATCAGGACCTGGCCAAATGCAATCAACCGCTACTATTTGGCTTCACTGCCCAGAACCAAGTCGCCCACCTCAAGACGCAGGACACCATCCGAGCGTGCGTGCCGCCAGCCGATGAAGATGAAACACCAGCATCCCTGGCCGTGAAACCCCGTGACACGTCAGCCGGACCAGTTCTCTCGTTCACCAGCAGTTGTGGACCTCCACCCAGTCTGACCCCAACGATTGTCTATACTGGATCTCGAAGCGATGGCCCGTCCGCGGCAGCCAACCCTAACGATGTCTCCGCAGCCGCCCGCCAGCTGGCCGAGTATATGCAGAACCGAGCCCCATGCGGTACCACCCAGTTGTTCGCCAAAGTCGGGGATTCGGTCCTCGGACTGTACTCTGGCGCAGAAATTGACAGAAATAGCGCCGCAGAGCTCCTCCGCCTGTTCCAACAGCAGGCCCTCGATGGAGCCCAGACGTTTCAAGTCTGCGAGCCTGGGGCCGGTGCAGCGCGCACATTCGGCCTCTATGCGGGGAGTATGACAGAAATGAAAGATGTTCAAACGGTCACGACGGCATGGGGAGGCTCTGAATGTCCCAAGTCCGCAGCTTCTATCCCCTTACACGGCATCAATGTCGGGTTCCTGCCAGCAACCCATCCGTACATTCCGGCGGACCACCCCAGAAGCACGGGAGAGATCGCTGCCCGCCAAGCTGCTCAATGTAGTCCGAGCGATGCCACGTACAGCAGTGAGGATATGCCGACTGGAAGCTACATGCGCCTGGCCGACATCGACAGCCTACCCAGCGGCAGACAATACATTACCATCGTCAATTTAACCCCGCACAGATTCAGGCTCGAGAGCACGCACTCGTATCAAATGGATGTCTTTGACTGGGGGGACATTCCGCCCGGTCGCGCGCGCCAGAATATCGCACACTACACGGAGCGCTCGGGGGCAAATCATGTGGACGACAACGGCGAGGCGTACTATACGATCGATGGCACGAGCAAGAAATTCACGATCCGAGCGACTACCCACATCCCTGACAGCCACTCTCGGCGCACCGTCGTCGACCTTACCGACATGGGCTTGGGGCAGCGAGAGTACCTGGACCCTGCGCCGAACGTGCCAGTCACCCTTGTCATTACCGGCAGTGATTCCTACGGGTTCATCGCCTCCATCAACTACCAGCAGGGCAACTGGATGCGGCAGATCTACGACGTCATTCAGGATCGATCAATCCGGCATGTCGTGATGCCAGGCTCCCACGACGCCGGAATGAGCACGATCAGCAACAGAATCGTTTCGCTGGGTATTGCCGCCAACACGCAGACCCAGGGACTCAACATCTACAACCAGCTCCGGGCCGGGTCGCGGTGGCTCGATCTACGCATTATGAGCGTCCACCCAACGGGGTCCGCCACGGATTACAGTTTCTGGGTTGCACACGTCAACGACGAAACCGCCGACATCCCCGTGGGCAATACCGGCGAGTCCCTCGACGACGTGATCAACGAAATCAATCAATTCACCTCGGAGAACCCCGGCGAAGCCATCTTCATCCGGGTCCGGTATCTCGTCGGTATCCGCCGGTTCCCCAGCGGCGGCCCGATATACTGGACCAACGACATCGCAGGCAACTTCTTCACCCAGCTCAAGAAGGTCACCAACCGCTGCCCCGATCTCGACACGACGGTGAAATTCCAAAACCAGCGCGCTGCCTACTTCATGGACCGGAACGACGGGGCCGGATGCGTCATCTTCCTCCTTGTTGGCGACCATCTCCCAAGCGGCGTCCAACGCGCTTCGGTCCCGGATGGGCTGTACCCGGCCGACCAGATGACCATCACCGATAACTGGTCCAACCTGGCCGATACCCAGCCTGTCGCAGAGGACCAGATCGCCGACTGGTCCGGCATCCAGCGCAGCGCGCCTTTCTCGAATGACCAGTTCCTGATCAGCCAGTGGCTTGTTTCTGCGGATGCGGTCACGACGACCGCGCTGAGTATCCAGAAGATCGGGGTCCTACCGACCAACCCGTCGCTCTACTGGGCCGGGGTCAACGGGATGAGTCCGACGAAATGGCCGAATGTCCTGCTGGTGGACTACGTCGGCGTTGTAGTCCCCGATCAGTTTGCGTGGGAGCAGCTGGGCGCGGAGTTGTACACTTTGGCGATCGGGCTGAATCTTTACATGATCAGCGAGAACTGCGATGTCAGTACCCAGAGATCCCCGCTTCTCGCGCCGGTGGCTTCAACACGGAGCCTTAGGAACGGCACTGCGCAGGCTTGGAACGGGGTCATTTTTGCCAATGGGACTGTTTTTGACCACCCGCCTGGTAATTTACACTTGGGGCGTGTCGCAATACTCAAGAAAGGAACGGTCTTTGGGAATGGTTCTGTGCTGTTGCATGATATCCCCAATCCGAACTATAGTTCAACGTGGTTATAATGGATATTGAAATGAAGTTACGACTTGTCACCAGCGTCTACTCTGGGATATGGGTTTGCTAGTCTGCTGTTTTGCTGCGGGGATACCAAGTAATTAGCTCTTGAATCTTGCAGATTTCATGGATTATAATCTAAATGTTCTATTATGTACTGCATCGCAGGCAAGTAAAGCTAGATAATATCACCATCACCCATCTACTGTAAGAAAGCGAAACGCCGAGTATCATCAAGATTGGAAATTCATGCTATACCCCCCCGTCTTGGGATCCTGCACAAAGTTGAAGTTATCCGTCGAGAGTCCGAATGGCTTCAGAATACCATTGCCCAACTATATCCCCGGTTAGTAACCATCAATCCCAAGACATCGAATTTGCAAAAAAAAAAAAAAAACTCACATCTTTCAGTTTCCCCATCATCTCCGCCATCTCGCCCTCCCGAGCCTTCTTTATCCGCTCCGGCAGCTCCCGCAGAGCCCGTTGCACAATCCTCCTATCGTCCACAGGCAGATTCTCCATCGCAGCCAAGACCTTGTAATCCTCCTCCGCGCCTTGCAGATTCCCCCATCCGCCCAATTGCGTCTTCGCCTTCGCCCGTCGCATTAGCGCCTTCGCCCGGATCCGCATCACGTCGCGCCGTTTCTCGTCTAGCTTCTTCAACCGCTCTAGTTCCTCCTGCTCGGCCGCCTCGTCGTCACCGGATATCTCTACCACGGCGCCATCCGCCTGGAAGCCCTGCTCCCCCTCCTTCTTCTTCTTCTCGGAGCTTTCTTCCCCTTCCGTCTCCGGAGAAGAAGGTGGGATCACCCGGTCCAGACACTCCACGCACGCAGTCGCACAGTCAACAGATGCCTTCCAGTCCTCTAGCTTCAGATAGCACGCGGCCATGTTACTTCGGAGAACGGCGACCTCGTAGTCGAGATAGTTGGGGCAGGTGGCTAGGGCTCGGTCGTAGGCGGAAATAGCTTGGTCGTAGCTTGCCACGGTGTAGAGCTTGTTGGCTTCGGCTTTAATCGACTGGGATTCTTCCAGGAGACGCTGTTTGTTTGTTAAAGAGATGTCGGGGTCAGAGGCAGGTAACGCGGGGTAAACGGGGAAACTCACGGTTTCTTCTTCTGCGGGGAAGCGGGCGTCGTGGAATACATCCTCGTCTTCGGTGTCAGTTTCGGTATGCTTGGAGGGTTGTTTATCCTTTTCGGGGGTGTTGTTCGTCATTTTTTTTCCTTCTATTTGCGAGACTCTTCTGCCGTGGTTGGTGAGCGTAGAAAATAAATGTGAAGCTGAAGCTCGAGATGGCGTCGGGAAGTCGGATTTAACCTCCCCGACTTTGCTGCCTCAGGCCGCTATCTCCAACAGATTCGAATCCAAATCCAGTTGATTAGTTCGACTCTCGTGAGGAGTCAAGTTGAACGTCACGTCCAGACTACAACTCCCCAGTCTGCAAGTCTACCCAGCCCCCTCCTCCAGAATAATTTACCATCCGACAATGGCAGCCGCATTGCCCAAGTAAGTCCCCTCCTTCAACCCGATCCCATTTATCCTCCCTCGTAACCACCAACTGATACCCCGCTCCAGTCTGCCCCGCGTGCGGGCATGCCTCTTCGACATGGACGGCCTCTTGATTGACTCCGAAGACAAGTATACTGCGATCACCAACGCCGTTCTGCACGAATACGGAAAGCCTCCGCTGCCCTGGTCCATCAAGGCCCAGCTCCAGGGTCGGCCTCAACCCGAAGTATGTTTTTTTTTTTTTTTTTTTTTTTTTTTTTTACTCCCTTCCCGAAACCCTCTCTCTACATATCCAACCCCAAATAAATGGCCATTCATTAACCCTCCTTGACGAAATTTTGCTAACTCCCACGCAGGCCGCCAAAATCTTCCACCACTGGGCCCAACTCCCCATCTCACCCGAAGAATACGCCGCAAAGACCGCAGCCCTACAGGTCAAATTCTTCCCAGAGTCCCAGCCCCTCCCGGGCGTCCAGACACTCCTGTCCAACCTCGTCTCAACCCAGTCCACGGACCAACCCGTCTACATCGCGCTAGCCACATCCTCGCACAGCAAGAACTTCGAGCTCAAGACGAACCACCTCCAGGATCTCTTCTCTGTGTTTGCCCCCGCGCAGCGCGTGCTCGGCGACGATCCTCGCATCGGGAAAGGCAGAGGCAAGCCACTCCCGGACATCTACCTGCTCGCTCTGGAGACGATCAACTCGACCCTGCGCTCTCGAGGCGAGACCGAGATCACGCCGGAGGAGTGTCTTGTTTTCGAGGACTCCGTGCCGGGCGTCGAGTCCGGGCGGAGGGCAGGCATGCGTGTCGTGTGGTGTCCGCATCCGGGCCTTCTGGAGTCGTATGGAGGCCGTGAAGCGGAGGTTCTTGCCGGTCTTACGGGGGAGCATAAGGAGGAGGAGAAGTCTACGTCGGAGAGGGAGGCGGAGGAGCTTGTTGCGGGGAGACTACAAACTGTGGGGAAACCGGGGGAGCTCAATGATGGGAAGGGAGAGTTGCGTATGACGTTGGAGAATTTTCCCTATGAGAAGTATTACATTCAACCTGCTTAGTACCTAGGTACTACATGAGGGAGAGTTTCATAGAGAACCTGGAGCCTGTGGCGATCATATCGCTGAGATATGTGTCGACACTTTTAAGTACATGAATAAATAATCCCTATCCGTATCCAGCGGATGGGTTGACAAAAAAAAAAAAAAAAAACGATAAACTCCCAAAAGTATGCCCAAAGTATCCATGATGATCCTTCCGATCTATTCCTTTAAAACAAAACCCAATGCATATTAAACATTCCCAAATCCTCCGTTCCTTTGCAAATGCAATAACCTTGAAACCCAATGCACATAAAACCTTCCCAAATTTCCCCGTTCTTTCCCAATGCAATTAACAATAAAACATTAAAATATTAAAACATTAAAACATTAAAAGAAAATAGTAGAGTGGAGACTCGAAAGGCTTTCCCTTGAATCGATGCTTCAAAACGCTTGCTATGCGATTGAAATGTTCCGGGTATAACCAAAAACGCCCGGTTTAAAAAGCCAATAATGGCGTAAAAGTTGAGAAAGAAAAAAAAAAAGATAATGTAAAAATGCGTAGAGGGTATCATAATGTGGAAATGTGGAAAAAAATTTGGAAGTCATTCAATTGAATGATCTTCAAGACAGATGCTGTCTATTTTTTGTAGTTGTTCATGAGGTCATAAGGTCGGTCATGATATCGGATATGTTCATAAGAATGCTGTTTTGCCCCCCCCCCCCCTCCTTGTGTAAGAGGAATTGTTTTGAGAGAGTAGAGAGAATAGAGAGTTCGACGCTGCCGGGGTGCCCTCTGTTTACCTCGAGGAGCAGCGCCGAGAAAGTAACCACTTTTTGTTTTGCGGGATGGTAGAGAGCTCGGCACCGCGGGAGAGTCCTCTGTTTTCTTCGAGGTGCGGTGCCGAGTAAAGTTTTTTCGAGATGGTAGAGAGAGCTCAGCGCTGCCGGGGTGCCCTCTGTTTACCTCGAGGAGCAGCGCCGAGTAAGTGGTACTTTTTTTTCGTGGTGGTAGAGTAGAGTGCTCAGTACCGTCTTCCTCTGTTTTCTTCGAGGAGCGGCACCGAGTGGAGAGAGGAAGTGGTTTTTTGAGAGGGGGAGGAGGGAGGAAGGGGGTCAAAACAGCAGAACATATAAGAATGTGGAGGTATTGGAAAGAAAACAGTAGGAGAAGGAAAAGAATAGTGGAGAGAAAGAGTACTCAGTGCCGTGCCCGTGCCTCTTATTTCTGTTGAGTAGACGAGAGAGCAGGAGGCGGGAGGCTAGAGTCGGTTGTGTTTTATTTCTCTGATAGTTGAGAGAAAAGAGTACTCAGCGCCGTGCCCATGCCTCTTATTTCTGTTGAGTAGGCGAGAGAGTTTTTTGGTGGTTGATAGTAGAGAGAAAGAGTACTCATCGCCGTGCCTGTGCCTCTTATTTCTGTTGAGGAGTAGGCGAGAGAGCAGGAGGCAAGAGTGGGTTGTGTTTTATGTTTCAGTGGTTGTCGTCGTCGTTGTCCTCAACAAAACGTATCAAAACGCGACACCACTTCCAAGCAAAAGTCCCACTGGTGTATGAGAGGTTGTCCTGCCGCTGCAGACGGCGAACAGATGGCACCAGTGCCTTCATCATCTCTTGCGCTGGCCAAGATAGCACAATGCTGTGCAGAAATATCCAGCTTCTAGCGCTGTGTCTTCTTCTTCTTCCGAGAGGCACCCTCTCCTTCCGAGTCAGGGTTCGACCGCTTCTCTCCAGAAGTCGGGTTCCCCTGAAACTCGGTTGACCGGCCCATCACGCGCGTCATCTCCTCATACTCCTCCTCAATACCGGCCATAAGAGAATCGATCTCATCTTGAGACACAGGCACAAGCGCAGCTAGGCTGGTCGGGGATGGCTCAGTTGTGGGAGGGTTGGAGGGTGAGTTCTGGGAGCTTGGATCCTCAGAAGCGCAAGGCAAACGATCATGAGAAACTATGTTCTCGGAGAAGTTCGGAGTGGTCGGGGGTAAGGTCAAGGGTGTTGGAGGGAGTATAGGATCCGCTGTCCCAGCTGCAGGTGTCTTACGAGTGGACTTCGCCTTTCTTGTCGTGGCCGCCTTCTTGCGACCCCGGACACTAGTATCCTGTGCCGGTTCTTGCTCGTCTTCAGACCCTGCAGCCGCTCCCGCCTCCTCTTGGAGAGCTCTTTTTCCAGCAGTCATCAACTGACCTTTCTTGTTATTGAGCTGCTTGTTCGTGTCAACTCGCTTGATGGCAGCTAATGGTTCGTCAACCAGAAGGTTGACGTAGTCTGCACTAACAAGCTGTCGACATATCGACTTGCGCTGGGCAAGCGCTTGGAAAATTGCCGTCATCCTTTCTGCGAAAGTTTTGATCGGCTGAGCTCCCTTCTCCCGTCCTCGCCTCGCGAAGCTAGACTTCGGGTCGAGGAAGGGCCCGACTTCCTGTCTCTCGATGGCCTTCTCCAACACTTTCCAGCAGGTGAGCTCGAGTAGCTGTGTGTCCTCGTTGTTCTTGAGGAAGCTGTCGATCATGTTCTTGCTGTCCTTGGCTGTCGACACGTCCAGCATCACCTTAAGCATGGCTTTGACAATAGCCAGCTTCTGCGCATGATGGCGCGGTATGGTGTCATCTGGTTTCGCATCGTGAGCCCCCGGGACCTTCCTCCTTGTCTTTTCCTCGGCATCTGCAAGTGAGGTGAATTGGGTGCTGGTGTCCACCTGGTTGTAATGCGGGTCGAGGAGCTGGTAAATGTCTGGGACATTACTCTCGCTTTCGATTCGCGCATGTCCAGTAAATTGTGGACTTATGGCATTCACCATACCATAGGCTTCTTCGTCCCCATCTAGGTCGGAAGTATTAGCCTCACCCGCATCAGCCTCCTGCTGCTGCTCGGTCCCTTCTTCCTGACCTTCGATACCCTCGGCGTCACCGTCCTCGATGACGTTTCCCTCAGTAGCTGAACCCCCAAAACCAACCCCCTCTGCAGCAGCCTCATTCGAGCCAACAACCACGATCGTGGTGTCCTCCTGAGGTGCAAAGGTCGAAGGAGTAGGATGTTCTGGGGTGGCTTCTTGCTCTCCATCCGCAGCGTTTCCAAGTCCAGTTTCTTTATGTGCGCCCGGTGTAAAGTCCAGCACGTCATTCATGAATTTTTCCACCTCAGACCCGTCGGCCTGGGTGGGTAGATCCGACAGCTCTGGCCAGTCTGGCAGATCTGAGAAACCTAGGTGTGGCGGGCCTAGGATGTCTTGCAGGTCTGAAGTGTCCAGGTGTGGCAGCTGTGGAAAGTCTGGCTGGTCTAGCTGGGTGGACTGCATGGGCTCTTGTGGCTCCATGGATGGCAAGGTCTGGGTAGGTCGCTCGTTCGTGGCGTTCGACAAACTCTCGAGAGCTTCAGGGGATTCTTCCCTCCTCAGCAGGCGAGGGTCGATACAACTCTTATCGAACGAGCTCATTGTGAGTGGTATGATGGTTTAGGGAGAGGTTTAGGAAAAGAGATAAAGAATAAAAGGTGGATGGAGATAGGCGTTAAAGATAGACGGTGAATAGAATCCTCAATAGGATTCTCAAGTAGAGAGATGTAGGAAAGGAATGATAGAGGGGATGAGAGAAGGAAGGATGAGGAGGATAGAAGAAGTTATTTTAGGTAGAGAGATGGTTTAGAAGAGGAATTGATAGATGTATCCAATTGGACCAAAATGGACTTAGATGGACCAAGATGGACGTAGTTGGACGGTGGGAGATAGATGGAGAGGAAAGAGGACGAGGAGAGAGAAGGAGGAGAGAAGAGAAGATATGGGGGAGAAGAGACTGGGTTTCAGACAGAATTGGAGATTCTGGTGACCCAGAGATGGATATAGATGGATTGAGTTGGACGGAGATGGGCACGGGTAGAGGTAGCTGAGAAGACGAAGAAGGAAGGATAGGAATAGAGTCAAGGATTCTTCCGGAGGGAAGATATAGACGAGGCCATGACATACCAGAGATCTCCTTTGACTTTCTTCTGTCCTTATATACAATAAGATGTATACAGGGTACCAGGCGCCATGAATAGCCAGTATTGAAGTGGAGACCTCATGTCCCTGGTTCTCAGGTTCCCAACGCCAACCACGCGAATAGTGCACGCGCCAGCACAAGGGTTCCCCATCCTCATTTCATTCATCTGAATAGGTGGTCCGACATCCCAAATGCAATTCCTTGAATTGAAAACGGATTGGTGGCCATCAATAGATTCATTTCGAGGCCCGTTTCAAGACAATAAGATTGTTGATATCCTCCAAGGACAATAGTTTTGATGGAGGTCAGTATACGTCCAATCATATTTCAATCATTGTTTTTATGCAAGCCCGCCAGGCAATCCCGACATCAGACAATAAAGCACCCACGGAGCATTGTGCATCGTCTAAGCCGCTAAACCGCCATCTGGGGTCGAGGCTCCGCGTCTTTTCTAAACATAACCTTGGGCCAATGAGTCTCCATTGGAACCAGAGGGACCAAGGTAAGTCCAACGTACCGAAAACGATGTTTCAACCGCATAAACTTGGGAAAATATAGTATTCATAGAGGCTGACGCAAAACATATCTTCCTGCAGACAATTTAATCACGAGCCCTCCGACATGGCTTTCTTTTTGTTTCCAAGCACCACAATTCGAGTCGCTTCAACAGGTCTCAGCACTCGCCAGATCCATCAGTAAATGGCAGTGCCCACACCTTCAAGCAGCTTTTGATATTCTTAGCAGGAGATACTCCAGCAGACTCCTGTAGGTTGTCTGTTGAATGCCTGTGGCCGGAGGTTGTAGCTACAACATTTCCCGCCGGATGAAGTACAGAACTGCTCACAGCATCTACGCAAAACATTAGAAACGCGACTCCAAAACCATAGAAAACCCGATACATACCATCATGAACCTTCCACTGCCACTTGGGGTCTTGTGGCCCAGCGGTGTACGCCGGATTCTCCCAGACTCGCATTACGCCATCCAGGCCGCCAGCCCAAATCTCATGCGAGTCCCCAGCTCCAGTGGGAACCACATCAACCTTCATCCGCTGATTGGTAAGGGCGTTACGGCCCTGGAGCCACCCAAGCAGCTGCCCGGTAACTCTTATATCATAAAGAAGCACTCCGTCGCTCTTCCGCTCAGCAATATACAGATATCTACCACAGGGGCTCCAAAGAAGCTGGGTGATCCCGCGTCCACCAATGTGGCGATCCGCGTTTGTCTTCGCAACACTGAAAGTTCCCAATGATTGCCCCGAGCCACTTGACTCGTAGAGTCCGACATTTCGTGAGAACGTACCAGCCGCAAGCAAACTGTCTTCAGTAGGGCTAATTGCCATTGCAGAAACGATCCCCTTCATCCCAACACCTCCACCTACTGTTTGCTTCCGCTTGCTTGGAATTGTTGGCATCCAGGTAACGGGACCATCCTTTCCTGGACGAGAAACGTCAAAAAGACAGATCAAGCTGTCTGATCCAGTCAGGAAATGTGTGCCTCCTAGCGCCCGCGGATAGACCATACAGTGTGGTGTTATGAAGGCTTCAGTTGTTGGGTTGACCAAAGAGTAAGTCGCCACAGATGTTGGCGCCAGTGCAGACGCAAGCCTAATTGGATGATCCCTCACTGAGGACAGAAACAATGTGGTCGAAGGGTCCTGAAGAGAGAAAAATGGATAAAATGTAGAGGCATAGGTTGGCTCTGCCGAGGGAAGAACTGAATAAGGGGATAATTGATGCGGCAATTGCTTCTCTTCTAAAAGGTCCGGAGGTCTGCCACTCGTCTGTTAGTTTCAACTACTCTGAAATAGAGAAAGGCACTGACAAAATGTAGGTTCTTATATGATGATCGGAGGAGTCCGTCAGAATAGTAGTGCCATCTGGTGACCTGTTACAAGCCATTGGCTCTTTTTCAATATGCCGTGTCTTGATAATAAAGGTATGACAGGTTGAGCTCACCATTCTGCGCTTTTGAGGTAGCTTAGGATTCCATCATTAGAGTCGACCAAATTTTGATCTATCTCAGCTCCATAGCAACGCGTCTGGGAAGACGCTTCGTTCGATGCCTTGCACTGAGCATCGCTGACAAGCGTTGAAGCCACACACTTTGGTTCAAAGTTGGAGCCGACACCTTCACCCATTTTGCTTCAGAGTAAAATCCCGACAGTTGATCTTGCGAAGTGTGAGTTCCTTGGCTAGTGTACTGTTGGGGATTTTAAACAGAAAGCTGGAAGTGAACGGTAGCCGGGGTGGGAGTTAATATTTTTGGTTTGAGAACCCTCCCTGGTAGGAGTACCGTATGGTATCAAATTGGCTCAGGCACAGGGAAAGATCTAGATAGGCCCAGGTCTATCGATGTAGGCAAAGTCGCAGACAGGCCTGACAAGGCTACAAAAACATCATTCGAGAATACCAGCGCCAGAGATCCCATTAACCATTGGTAGTATAGCCCTCCCATCCACGCAACATAGCCCAGCTTAGCATCAAAACCTTCTGGACTTGCCCGTGCCAAGTCCGCATGATTCACTGCCTTATCGATGAGGTTCGTTTTGGCTCTGCTGGTTAGCGTCGGCGAATCTTTCCGCATCCAACCTAGTCCGGCGGAGAAACATCAGCCTGGAGACCAACATTTGCTTTCCAGCTTCGGCTTCATCGGTGATCGCACCTTCTCGCCCTTCGCGTCTTGTATACGGCAACTCAGAGAGAGAATTGCTGCCAGATTCTTCTCTGCTCTATCGGCCTGGAAATCAGTTGCTTCTTGAGCCAGAATGTTTTCCTCAAAGCCCTCCACTGGGCTGTCTATAAACACAAATTCCGCCAATTCGCTCTTGTAAGGATTCCCTTTGTGTCACCGTTTGGATCCAGCCCCAATTTATTTGATCTCTTCCATTTCTTTCTTTGAGTTTGTCTACCGTCCTATGCTTATTATGCCCTGTTGATTGCCTGCCTGGTTGTGTCCTTTGTTTTGCCCGCGTCTTTCTCTGTTTCTTTTTGTCTTTATTTTCTTCCCCCCCAGCCTACGCCCTTCAACACCCTAAACACAGTTTTCTGCTACGAGAGCTCTTACTCTTTAACTACTGGAGACACTAGCGATTGCTGATGATTTGGAATAATAGTGGCGGCGGAAATACTCAGTCTACTTCTGCAGCAACCCCCGCTGCACCAAGCGCAGCCGGAAGTTTGTTTGGGACAACCGTCTCACAGTCGAAGCCGTCCGGCGGTCTGTTCGGGAATATCGCGACGGGAAATACTAGTAGTCAGCCGGCCCAGACTTCAGGGTCGAACATGTTCTCCGGGTTGGGGGGGCAGCAGAGCAGTGCACCCGCTGGCGGGGCGTTTGGAAGCTCAACTACAAGCACACAGCCGCAGCAAGGCGGCCTGTTTTCAGGGGCCACCGGTGCGAATAACAATGCTGCACAACCTGCTAATACAGGAGGAGGCCTTTTCGGAAATGCGGGGGCCGCTTCTGCCACTCAAACCCAGTCCAAACCACTCTTCAGCCTCGGAGGCACCACTACTACTCCTACTACAGGCGGCCTATTGTGAGTAGTAATTCAGCCATATTCATGCCAAACCCGGCGGCGCGATATTTTGACTAACGCTGCTACTAGTGGTGCAACTCAGGGCACGACTCAGCAACCGCAACAGCAACAGCAACAACAAGCACAAAAACCCACACTCTCCTTGTTCGGAAACCAGGGCGCTGGCGCTGCCACACAACCACAAACACAACAAGCTACGGCCACCGGAACGGTAATTCCTGGTGTCAAAGTGGACATCAGCAACCTTTTGCCTACAACCAAGTACGAGAGCTGCGCCGATGAGATCAAGTCCGAACTAGAATTTTTTGATACGTTCGTTCTTAATCAAATCAACATGTGCAACGAGGTTTCCAATTTAATCCCTTCCATCATGACCCAGGGCGAGTCGATACCGAACGACGTGGAGTATGTTCAAGGCAAATTAGAAACCATGCAACATGCGCTGGAAAATGACGCCAGGGAGATCGATCAGCTACGCAGCTTGGTCACTCGCGATGCCGCCGAAGCACAGGTTGCATTCCGTGCGATAGATACCCTTAAGCTTCCATTGCAATATCAATCCACCGGAGGTGCTGGCTGGTGGTCTACCCAGGATCAGAAAGTGGCAGACCGACAATCTCTAAGATCGGCTCGCAAAAATACACTAGCGCTTCCCGACGACGTCGAAGTGGATCCGGCTACCGCAACCACCATCAATGGGGTGCCAGTCAATCTGGTCGACTACTTCTCCCAACGCTCTGACGAGATGGGTGCTGTCCTAGAACGTTACACACGAAACTTGAAAGAAATCGAGGACCATCTTCACGGGGTAGAGGTGACTTTGGAACGCCAAATCCATGATTTTGCAACATCTCGCAACCGTGACGGCACAGGTCTTGGACCATCGAAGTCGGTGCTCAGCGATCTTTCGGCTGTTCTTGGTGATGTCGAGTCTGGTATCATGGGTGTCGCAGTTCGCCTCGGAGGCGTCACAGAGCAGGCACAGGAGGTTGTTCTCGGTCCACCAGCAGGAGCTGAGGGCAGGTTGAATTTATAATGACGAGGTGCTTTGTTTTGTACATTATGACGAATATTAATTTTTGGTACGAAGAACACGGCATGAAAAGGGTACAAAAAGTCTACACATAGTCGTGGGCTGGTGTCGGGCGTTAAAGAGCAATTCAACAAGAACAAGCATATTTCCTTAGGAGCCCCGCTGAGGTGCCTTAATTCTGCCCCAAAAAGCCTCTGCTCATCATAAAAGCCTATTCCTACACCTCTAGGGTAGATATAAGTCAGTGTTTGCTTCTTACGCATAACAGATGCATATATATTGGTTTTTATTGACTGGTTTGTTCTCGAGATAGGCCGATCCATTTATCTCTAGTCGAAAAAGAAACTGGCTTTCACGGGTACTCCCATGACAGGAACAAGCACCGGCCACTCACCATCCGTATCCTGACTCGCCTTCTTGCTACGATTAGGTACGTCATTTTCATGTATGATGCCTGACCAAGAATATCCTCGTCATCTAAGGTTCAAGACACCACTAGCAAGCCGCGAATCGTTCTTGTTATCCTTCTATACTAACGAGCTCATTATCACACGCAAAGAAACACCACATGGAACACGCACAACGGCCTTCACTGCTAGACTACGCCCGGTTCTACCGAATCGCCAGCGATTTCACGGCTCTCGATCCCCTCGACTACGTCAACGATATTCGCGGCTTTCAGTCAAGAGGGGATGACACATTCCCTGCAGCAAAACTCTCCGAATCCGAACATTCCATCGAAGATGCTCACAGCGAGATCGAGAAGTCTCTTCATGGAGGAAAGCTTAGTATATCAAAGGAAGTCGCCCGTTTCCTTACATTGTTCATTCGAAAGGCCCAGGCAAAGGAGATAGACATTCAATGGGATGAGCTGCTGCCAGGATTCAATCAAATTCGAGACATAAAATTAGAAGCTCCTATCTTCAGCACTAGCTGTGAAAGCGATACGGCCATCTCCCATTCTCGCCTAGTTTACGCTCCTAGCGATGTCGATTCCACGCCTCTCGAAAACAGTGGTGGGAAATCGGTTTTCAGCGTCAAGAAAGTCCCAATATGCATAAATCTGCCTCCAAAGGCAGAGAAGCTCAGTTGTCCGAAGAAATCGATATTGTTGATACAAAAAGCTAGCAAGGCGAGGGGAGCTCCATTGGACGCTATTGACAATATACTAGATGCTGCGTGGAAGGTAAGATAGACAAACCTCAGATGTCTAGCTGCTCTTATGCTAATGTCAACCTTCAATTCTTAGTCGAATCCAATCCTGCCGAGTTCGCCACTTCTTCGTCCGTTAAGTCCTGATCAATTTCCTTCTTCGAGTCCATTGCAAGTTCCAGATGAACAAATGCTTCCTAGTCCTACCTCGCCGGATAACATAGAGACAGAGCTGCGATACGGTCAGTCAATAACTCAGATACCACACCATGAGGTACCGAGAAACGATTCAATATATACCCAGGCCTTAACCTCCTCGAAAGAGTATACCAGGCACCAAGCACAGGACAACGCAATTCCTGTGGTGAGAGAGAAGACACCAAACGACTCTACCGAAGACAACATAATTAAAATAAGCAGCGAGTACAGACCTCCTGGCGATTCTACAAATGCCATGTGTGGAAGTGCGCAAGTTAATGCTCTTAATTCATCCAACCCAACTGAAGTGGAGGGGAACAACATCACAAGCAGGAAAGACGAGCCCGCTTTGACCGAAACCCAAGGACCAGAAATTGTTCAGCTATTGACGAGGGCAAATGAAGAGGCGTCCTCCCATTCTCTTTGCATTGAGCAAGCCCGCTCGCCGAGCGGTGATTCAGATCCATTTACCAATGAATATGGTTTCACGCGTGAATTGCATTTACAACCAAAAAGGAAAATTGAATACGCCCAAGACGGCCCAAGGAAAACAGAAAAAAAATCTCGAGCCCTATTCAAAGCAGCTCTTGGAGCCAACAATAAGAACAATACTCTTCCTTGTACGCCCAAGCCATTTGGTACATTGTTGTCCTTTATGGAAACGAGAGGCAAGGCCAACAAAAGACGAGGTCCAGAGGAAAGTCCATATTTCACCAAGACAAAAGGAAGCCATAATGCTGGACGACAAAATGCCATTGCAGATCCAGATCCTGAGAAGATACAGGACGAGCCAGCAACTGAGGCCGGCCATCCCGTATTTGAGCTGAAAGCCAAAATCCCACAGACCTCCGAGCCACATGATGGTCTTGTTCTTATCGTATCCACTGCACTTCTAAAAACACATCTTCGCCTCATACAGCATCTCGAAGGAATGAAACGCCCGCCAAAAATTATATACCGAGACTACACCACACATGATGTGAAATCTCAAATCCAACCCGAGGCAGATATCATCCTATCCCCTAAAACCGGGATCCTCTTGACGACATCCCAGGCTATCATGCAATTATATCTCCCCGGCCATACTCCTACCTCTCCGCAAGTTAGTAATATCAAGCAAATCAACTCACCCCTTCGAGAACGGATCTTCAACATCTCCTTCCGATACGAACAGATCATATTACTAGTCTCCCACGGCGCAGAACAGGCCAGGAGATCACAAGGTCGCGAGAGCACCAAAATCACCGCATATGAGAAGCTAATAGCTTGTCTTAACTCCCTTCTTGGCTTCTGCAGCTCGTTGTCCGGGTATGCAACCGTGTCGCTGTTGCTGACGCCAACGTCCCCGGAGATGGCCGCCGGGTGGATCCTCGCTCTTGCTCACAAGCACGCGTTTCAACTTCCCCCACGGCCTAGGCCGCAAGATTTGTATAATATTCAATTTACACCCATAAACTCGAGACAGGGCTTGAGATCGGATCTAGGTGGAATAGAGGAATCGATGCGGGAGTTGTTTCTCCGTAAAATAGGGCTGAATCCATACGCGGCACAGATTGTTCTTGCGGTCATGAGAAGGGAGGAGAGCGTTGCGCACTTGGGCATCGATCGTAGTGATCCTATTAATGATGACAGGAGGAGAGCCGGGTACCTTTCCAGGTTGATTGAAATGTCATCTGAAGAACGACGAAGGCTTTTCATCGGGTTAATCGGAGAGAGAACGTTGAAGCGAATTGACGCGGTTATAGAGAAAGATTGGCAGTGCGACTGGGTGTTGAATTTCAAAAATATCCTAGAGTAGCAGTCATCTACGGCTTAGCGGTGTTATGATATTGATATCCAACAGAGAACCCCGACTACAAGTGGGTTCGGAGTACGCCATATGTGGAGAGGAGATTAAAAGGTTTGTTATTACTTGCATTCATCGAATCACAGAATGTATGATAGGACGAATGCTAGATTTAGATATACATCAGGTAGTATGCAAAACAGTCATTTCGCGCTTTCGACAATAAATGCAAGAGACATTAACCCGGCAACGCAGAGGGGAAACAAAATGACCCCCCTACAATCGCTGCAGGCCCCTTTATAGATTTTAGGTGTTGCAACATTGGAAATCATAATTTTGCGTGGTATAATACAGCTGCTCGAGGTGTTTCAACCTCAAGGGCGGGAAGAGAAACGGGATAATAAAGGACGAAGACTCAATTTCATACAAATCTCGCCTTTACTCATTGATCTTGGCGAGGATCCTGTGGGGAATAATTAGGAAAGCTGTATTGCGTGCAAGGTGGGTTAAGAATGACATACTCAGAGTCACGGAAGAGGGTGTACTCGTCCTCACCAACCTTGATGGGGCTGCCACCGAACTACACACAAACGAGAGGTTAGCCAATAAGGTCCAATAATAGCACTGTTGACTGAATAATCGATAGAGCATATCATCCAAGTCTCTTCAAAGTATAACCGGATTGACAATCGATCACTAAACGTACCTGGGGAATCAGAACGCGGTCACCAGCGGTAACGCCCATAGGGATGCGCTGTCCATTTCGGTCAACAGCACCAGGGCCAACGGCAATGACCTTGGCGGCGTTCTCCTCCTTGACGCTGCTCTCAGGGAGGAAGATACCCGAGGCAGTCTTGGTCTCGGGCTTGATGCGCTGGACAAGGACGCGGTCCAGAAGGGGAGCAAGGCTCTTGATGTTACGGATGAAAGACTATCCAATTCCAATACTCGTTAGTCAATATCTCTCATTAAACTCGGGTGGTGGAATAAAGCAGCCCGGCTAGGAGCTGTTCTTGCGGAGACGGGGAGAGAAAAAAGGGTCGAGAAAAAAGGTTTGACTGGCAGCTAAAGTCGACCTTTCAGCCATTGCAAAGACGTACCATTTTGACAGAGATTTAGAAGGGCGGATTGATCGCAAAGAGCAGCGCAAATGGTGGAGAGGAGCAGACGTTGATGGGTTGCAGGATGGAGGGCGAAGAAAAAGAAGAATACCGGGACACTGGGGAAGAAGATCTGGCTGGACTCACGAGAAATTTCCAGAATGCCAAGACGGAGACCACCAGCTTCCATCCTCACTGGCTGCCGAGGGTAACCTCCGAAGGCTTCCTTCCCACGGCAACATTTCGCAAGAGGCGCACACTAAACAAATATATTCCAATTCTGTGCTATAGAGTTATCTCCGGAAATACAAGGTATTCTTGACCGAGCCCAGAGTTGTATACTTTCGAGGTCCTGGTGAAGTATTTTCTCCGATCTCGACTTCCCGAGAGCTTCTTCCCCAACTCCTTAGCCCCGGAGTGGCCATAACTAGATCGGCTCTGAGCCGACGAATGTAACTCCACTTCCAGGAAACATCGAATCTACTGGTGATTTTTCAAGTAAGGGAACTTTTAATTTGAGGTCATTAAGAATTATCGCATGATCAGAAACTCGAATACACAGCTTGACTACCACCGCCTCCCTCGTCCTCGGCCTCCACCATAACCACCTCCGAATCCCATTTGGGATTGTCCACCCTGACCACCAAAGCCAGCTTGACCTTGCTGTCCGCCCCCACCGCCGGATTGTCCACCCATCATCGCCTGGGCATGTTGCATGAAGGACATTGGGTCCATCGATGCTGGGTCTAGTCCTTGCGCCATCATGCTACCTAACATGTTTTGCATCATTTCTGGAGACATATCGGGCATACCAGGCATACCGGGCATTGGTGGAGGCGCGCTTCCCGCAGGTGCTCCGGGGCCCGGTTGAGGAGCGCCAGGCATCGGCGGAAGTCCCATGGTTAAGAAGCTTTGCATATCATCCAGTTGTCTCTTCTGATCGCCGACTTCCTTCCGTAAGTCTTGTTGTTTGATGACATAGCTAGCCCAAGTGAACTCATCAAATCCGTAGTTGAAGTAGTCCGTAATATCAGAACCCGGACGCCTCCAGGGCTTGTCATCTTCGGGGAAATCGGAGTCCATATCCGTAGATAGAATCGGCTTTCCGGTAGTGGGATGGATGGGGTTCGCGGTCACATCGATCGTCGACGCGTGTACAGGCGGATATGCCGAACCAGGTTTCTGTGACACGGGTCTCGTTGTGGCTGGAACTGGGACAGCGGCTTCGACCTTCGGGGTTACTATTAGCGTTGCTGACTTCGATATCATGGAGGAATCCGAGGATGCAGGGCGCTGGGGTTCGGCTCGTAATGAAGCATGACGAGGATGTGGGCTGCGCATCGTTAGATCAAGCGACGATTAAAAATTGCGGTCGAACTCACGCTTCTGGCGCGGGAGCATCAGGAGGAGCCTCCGTAATGATATTAAATTCATCCTAAAACAGCATGTCAGTCAATTCAAGCGAAACATGAAGCCTAACTTACCTCGTCTTCTTCCTCTTCTACCTCTTCCTCCTCCGCGTCATCAGGTTCGTACATGTGGGAATCCGTGGGAGGACGTCGCGGGTCCATTGAGGGCTGAGCGACTGGCACCACATCAGCGGGATCATAGAGATCATCGTCGTCGTCTTCCATGATGTGAGACATTTGAAATAAGAGAAGTAAATGGAGGAGGAAGTTCTGACGGGGAGCGATGAAGCTGCGACCCAGTTTACGGAGATCCTGCGGAGATCATCCTAAGTTTGGCTTGTTTGCTTCCTGTTCAAGTGTTGTTCTTCACTGAAGTTTTTTAACCTTCGTGGCTCATCCCTTTGGTTTACACAAAGATTATAGGATTCCTAATTAGAAGAAAGTCATACATTTGTTCTATATGGTTTTTTATGTCCCTGAGGAAGTGCATTCACTCTTTTTGTCTCATAGAGGTTTGAGATCACGTGACTCAACGTCCGCCACCTCTTCTTCGACGCAATACTCGGCCTCATTCCGATTCAACACCATAGCTGCAACACTCTTTAGATATACCCTTTTTCGTCAAGATGGCTCCATCCGAGCCACCGAGCCATAGCTCGACCCCGCGGTCATTTACGAGCCAGACTGCTACTGCAGAAGAACTACTCAAGTCGCAGACAGTCGGTCTTGTCCACCTCTCCGACTTTCGCAAACGTCGCGCCGAGGTTCTAGAGCAAAAAGAGCGCGAAGCGCATGACAAATCGATAGGGAGATTGGCATCGGGTAACTCAAGAAGTGCAACTCCTTCTGCAGGCGATGTGACTGACGGGTGAGTCAAGGCGCGCATTTGTGGTGTCCGAATCTCCAACTGACGACGACGCCTTAGGAACTCGACATCGCAGGGCGAGGGCCCCCCTAAAAAGAAGAAGAAGAAGAAGCTTCTCGCAAAGAGTAAGCTCTCATTTGCTGACGACGAGGAGGAAGAAGATGAGAATGGAAATGAGAAGTCCGCGGAAAGCTCCAGAGGTACCCCGCGCGAGCTGAGTATCCCACGGTCAGCCACCAACACACCTCTCGATGAGAGCTCTGCGGCAATATCTCGACGGATAATTCCGAATCCCAACGCGCCACCTCCTCCTAAAGCAATGACAAAAGCGTCCCTGAAAGCAGAGGCGGAGGCTCGGGACTCCTTACGGAAGGAATTCTTGACGATGCAAGAGGCTGTGAAGAGCACAGAGATCTTGATTCCGTTTATTTTCTACGATGGAACAAATATTCCCGCTGGGACTGTCAAAGTCAAAAAGGGTGATCATGTTTGGTTGTTCCTAGATCGATGCCGGAAAGTTGGCGCGGAATTAGGCGTCAGCGGCACAAGCGGCGGAGCATCAAAAGGTCGGAAGTACAATCGCCGCGAATGGGCAAGAGTCAGTGTGGACGACCTGATGTTGGTAAAAGGAGACATAATTGTACCACACGTATGTGCTCTCCCTGGTAGCTTTCTCAATCCGCCTACTGACGAATATTCAGCATTACGAGCTTTATTATTTCATCGCCAACCGGGTGCCTAACTTCTCACGGCCTGGCGAGCTCTTGTTCGACTATTCAGATAAACCACCCCCGCCACCTGCTACGGACAATCCCCTTTACCGGCCGAATAGCGACGACCTAGAAGGAGGGGACAAGGACCCGACGCTAACCAAGGTGGTGGATAGACGGTGGTACGAACGGAACAAACACATCTTCCCCGCGAGTTTATGGCGGGAGTACGAGCCAGGGCCAGAGTTTGAAGAGAAGATGCGCACCACCAGGCGTGATGCCTCGGGGAATACCTTTTTCTTCTAAATCATCCTTCAGGTGCAAAATGACCGAAACCGCTAATAGATAGAGTGCGGCACTGCAGTTGACACTTTTTGTATATTTTGAGATACCCAAAGAAATTATATTTGTCTTGCGTGTAGTTCAGCCTACGAATCGTTCTTCTCTCTGGTCCTCTCGCATTGTGGTATCCATGTGGTGTTGCGTGGTTGAAATTGCAAGCGCAGGTCATGCCCCTGACTTCCTTAGGTGGCAGTCGTGGCAGTCCAGGCTCTCTGTTCCCCTCCAACACTCTCCAAACTCACGCTTTCAAGGACAAGTTTACACTTCCGGTCCCTGAATATTTCAACTAAACTCACTATGGATTTCTGTCTTCGGTGCAACTCGCTCAGCTGTCGCGCTTCGTTGAAAGAGAGTGCAGTAGTGACTACGTGCTCGTGAGTAGGCTTCGTTTCCATCTCACATTAAATGGTGACTGGAGTAATAAACTAACTGCTAAAGGCACATTTTCTGCCTTCAGTGTGCTGAAAATCTAGGTCTTTCACGTCCTACAGGGGGCGAACGTCGCTGTCCCGCATGCCAAAGCATCCTCTTCAACCCAGACGACGCCGTAGCGACGGTTCTAAATCCGACTGAAGATTATAAGACCAGTGTATTGAGTGGACTAGATCCAAATACTGTAATGGAATGTGCAGGGCGGGCGCTACTCTTCTGGACTTACCAGACGACTCAAGAGATGTGCGAGATCAGTTGCTCCAAAACCTATCCATGGGTTTGAGCTGACTCGCAATAGTTTTTACCAGGAATTTCTCGCCAAAACAGTCTCGGATAAATACACCAATTTGAATACCCAGATGGACAAGGTGATTCACAATGCCAACACAGAAATCTCAACGCTGCAAACAAGACTATCAGGTTCGTTATCAGTTGATGCTCTGCTGTTGTGCTCTTCCGTCTGATGGTGAGGTACTAGAGATGCAGACCGCGCAAGAACAACTGCGCAAAAAGAACCAAGAGCTTGCAGACATGTATCGAGACAAATGCAAAAAGTTCTCACAGATCACGAATTTGTACAATTTGTTGAAATCCCGGGCTATGCGATCTCAAATGCAGAATGCTGCCGTTTCTCAAGCACTGAATTCCCTCGAACAACCGCACAACAATCTAAATTTCGCGACCAACAACATCGGCGTATCTCGGCCACCTCAAACACCATCTAGCTACCAGCAAAAGTCTTACCCTGTGGATCCAGACGGGGTAGAGCTACTTCATCGACATCAGCGAAGCGGGACTGGGAGCTCGAAAGGAACAAAACCGCGGGCCGATGCAGCCGCAATGCCGCCACCAAGTCGCCCTGGGGGGAGCAGTAGAAACCGTATGTCTGATCACCTATGATAATTGAAAGCGTCCTAACCTTCGAATAGATAATCAACCAGCCGCAACGCCAAACCATCGAACGCGACTCCCGGGTCTTTCCCGTCCTTCGACGAGTATGTCTCAATTGCCCATTGATAGCATCATGCTTGAACGGTTCCAAGGTAATCCAGACCAGGGCGATGGATTTGTTAGCGGCAATGAATCAATACTCCGAGGCAGCTTCCCCGTCCAATCCCCCAGGCCAGCGGAGAAAGGTCCTTCGGGGATAGGGTCCTTATTCAATAGTTCAGTCATTTAGTTATTTCGCAGGATGGGGCCCTGTTATAATGTCAAATCCGTTGGACTGGGATACGAAACCTATTTCTTACATTCTCTTATATGATAGCATAATTTCTATGCTCATGTTAGAATATGTGTTCAACCTTTTTGCGATGCAATATATATATAACGAGATCCAAGAACAATCGCATCATAACACAAATATTTCCACAATTTAACTTAGTCCATTCCCTCTTGTCTTGAACAACAACAATACTTCCTAAACCAAGGAGCAAAATTATAGGACGTAAAGAGCAAAATGAAAGCATGTTACACTTGGCGTTAGCCTGAACCGCTGAAAGGGTTGCCTCAAAAGATACCTATGATGTTTAACGAGAAAATAATCCATGCCCTCCAATCAGCCAAGCAAACACATTCTTCGTGATGCAGAAAAATAAGGTAGGTAGATGTGAGTTTGGAACAATGGTCTGTAGACTTAGAAGGAAGATAGCTTTAGTGAGGGTTGATCTACTTTATCCTCGTCATGAAGAAGGGCAAAAACTAAGGAACAAATGCAACAAACCCCCAAAAGATAACCGACCCTTTACAACTTTGAAAGAGCATCTATCGGAAAAATAAACAACCTGGAAAGCTTCCTCTCAATGGACCAAAGCAAATACTACCAAACTACACTGGCTGTCAATAGTGTAGATAACTTCGCATACAATCCGGATTCAATCCCATACACCATCTTCTCTTTCTTTCTCTCTACACCCATAAAATCAAAACCAAAAACCAAAAACCAAAAACAAAAAAAAAGGAATGAAAAACAATCCTAAAGAAGGCACAAAAACCCTCCATTTTATATCCCCCCCCCCCCCCCCAATCTTTCTCTTATCTCCCAAGTCCACATTCCCGAACACTACTCCATTCCCGTCCACCTTACCCGCACATGCGCGCGCGCGCTTCGGACGGACGGAAGCACACCCTCTCTTCCTCTCTCCCGAAGAACCCCCTCTTAACCCACCACCCACACACTTTATTCTTGAGGCTTGGATTGGGGAAATGAAGGATGGAGAGAGCTCCTGTGGATCTCGACCACGTAGCTTGATTTTAAGCTTATTTGGACTTCTGTCACCTGCTTTCCGTACGGAGGGGGGTATACTTCTGTACGGGTGATACAGCGGATCACGTGTTTCTAGTTTCTAGTTTCTTTCCTTCTTTCTTTTTAATGATTGGGTTTTTGTTCTCATGATGACGATGATTAACTTGAAAGAGTTTGATAGTATTTAATTTATAATTTATTTGGGTCTATGAAAGAATGGGAAACGTAATCATAGTTGTATTGATGGACAACTTTCACAAGTCTAAAGAACAAGTCGACTCCGTTCAATGGATATCCCATCCCCATCATCCCCTCTCATAAAGTTCATCTTTACCGTCGAGGAAGTTAAAAAAAAAAGGAAACAAAATATGCGAGAAACCATCATGCCATGCGTTGAGAAAAAAAAATCTCGTTGAAGATTAAATTAGTTAGATAGAAAAGAAAAAACACCCCTCAGTTTTTTTTTTACGCGGTACCGAACTCCTTGATATCAGTGGTCTTACCAAGAAGAGCAAGAGGCACGATACCACTGACGTGCATCTCGGGACCGTAGACGTGCATGTTGAGGCCCAATTCCTCACCGACGGCCTTGATGTTCTTAAGACCCTCCTGGTAGTTGGGACCAGCACGGCGAACCCAGATCTGGACCTTGTGCTCGTTCAGGACGGGGGCAACCTCGCGCAGAGCGCGGATGACACCCTTGAAGGTAGAAGCAACGTTGGTGAAGTTGGCAATACCACCACCAATGAAGAGGACCTTGCCGTCGGGGTGAATGGGAGAGCGGAGCATCAGGTCGAGGATAGTGCGGGCGTAGTTGAAGGTCTGAGTCTCGGTGGGAGCACCGGAGTACTCACCGTAGTTGGCAAGCTCGCTGACGAAACCAGCAGAGGCAATGGCGTCAGCGTAAACGACCGAGGCACCACCACCGGCAACGAGGGTCCACACACGACCGTTGGCATTGAGGACGGTCAGCTTGAGGGAAGCACCGGTCTTAGCATCCATGTCGGAGATGAACTTCTCCTCCTTGGTCAGCTCACGACCGAAGGGAGCGGGGAACTCCATGGGGGGTCCGGCGTCAATGTTGACCTTGTCAGACTTGGGGAGAGCGGCCAATCCGAGGTTGGCGGGGCTACGGGCAATGGCCCATTTGGTGCCGCACTCGAACTCAGCAGTCTGGTCCAGCTTGGCAGCCAAGTCGAGGAAGTGCACTTCAGCGGAAGTGGCATCGGCGTTGGGGATGACCACGAGGGGGTTGATCTCGAGGTAGGTGAACTGGCAGTCCACGTAGACGGCATACAGACGAGAGATGAAGTCGACCAGGACGTTGTGAACGCCCTTGGGCACTTTGTTCAGCAGAGTGGACGCGATCTCCTCGTTGGAGGGGTAGTTCTTGAGGTTGACGGGGATGAGAAGCTTCTCTGCCTTGGCGTCAACATCGCCGACATCGACACCACCTTCGTGGGTGAAGAGGATCCAGTCACCCTAGCCCAAGTTAGTCAGGTTGAAGAATAAAGAGAAAGAGATCAATTGACGTTCTTACCTCACGCACGGAGTGGATGTTGATGTAGTATTCGGTTTCCTGGGAATGAGGAACGAAAGGCTCCACGAGGAACTGTCGGAGGACACCAGTAACCGTCTCGACCTGGACATCCTTCGCGGCGCGGGCCTGAATCCATTCCCTGGCCTCAGCCCAGGTCTTATTCAGAGCCAGCAGACCGCTCTTGCCTCGCCTCTTAATCAATTGATCTGGCTTAGCGACGAACTTGGACCCGGCCGTCAACAGCCATGGGTAGGTAACCTCAGCCTGGTCGAGGACGTCCTTCACCGCAATATCATCGGGGAAGTACAGAGAGGCGAGTCTGGGGGGAGCGTTGTGAGTGGAGGAAGGAGGGAGAGGCGTCGGCTTGATGACGGGGGCACGAGTGAGGTGGTAGTTGAGGATGGCCTTGCCATCAGCTTCGAGGATCGATTTGGCGGACATGATGTATCTGGAGGAGGGAGGAAGTAGGGAGACGATTAGGAGCTGTCAAGGGGGAAGAACGGAAGAGTAATTGCTGGAGGGGGAGGGGGAAAGATATTGATTAGGAGTATACTTTGGAATTGGGAAAGAAGAAGGAAGAGGGAGGAGGGAAATCAAAAATAATTCTCCAGCGAGTTCGGCGGAAGAAAAACTCCAAGGGTAAGATTTATCGTGAAGGGGGGGGCTGAGGGGGAAAAAAGAAAAAGGCAGTAAAAATAATACTATGGAGCCAGATTGAATAACGAGGAATACGTCAAGAACAGAAGATTAGCAGTGCCTGAAGGGGGGAAGAGGGGGGGGCAAGGGAGTTTTTTCCCAGCGATTTTATTAATTTTTTATTTTATTCCGCAGAAAGATAGGATTCCCAAGAGGAAAACGATGAATTTTGGATACACATAGATACAGGTACTATCAAGACCGAAGCTCGAGGTGGGGAGGGCGGTCTAGTGTGTACTGTGTAGTTGTCGGTCTGAGGCAGTCCTCAGACAAGTTGTTGAGCCAGAGTGTGTGAGATGCGGTGGGGAAGCTGGCCCAAAACACCACCCAAAGCGCCCGTGTGTCAGTCAAGTCTCGACCTTAATTCCTACTGGGGTTCGACCATCGGCGTTGGGGATCCTCGGGACGGTATTTTAGTCGCAGTATCCGCCCTACGCAGTAGCCCCGGTACTGTGTTCCCTTGGCGATGAAGCATTTGTGGCCACCGGACGGTATTCCCCGACAATCCTGCGGGTTTTATTTTGTTGAGTCCATCTCGTTTTGTTGACTAGTGTTCCATTGCCCATTTATTCAAGACGAATAATAACACGAATAGACTTTGGTGAGCAAGTGTCTTCAAGGACCCTGATACCACCAGGTACCTTTAGCTGGGATAAATTACTGAGGACTATTCCTCCGAGAGCTTTCCCCATACTTCTAGAAACTAGGCCACATAGCAAGCTGAGCAGTGATCGCTCTGTCGGGACATGTTCTCTCGGTACTAAATATCTTCCTCCGCCCCGTCTGATGATTCTAGAATAATAACAATCCCACGATGGATTACTGTTGTGGTGGAAAGCCGGAGCCTTGAGATTCCCTAGTGGGATTTGCATCGAGCGTATCTAATCTGCCCCTACCGAGTTTGCTGGGTCCCCAAAGCCAACGGATCCACCATTTTAGACCCAACCTGGTCAAGAACAGCACCTCCATACATGTCATGATGGATTCTTCGAAGTAGGTCCGGGTACGACCACCTTCTTCACTTGTCTTTCGTCTTCTCCCATTTTTTAGCCCCTCTATCTCGCAAGTCGAGCATTTCATAGTGAGCAATAGCCTGCAGGGCGTTACGCTGTTGCCTTTGTTACTTCCCCCCTTCTACACCGTAAATCTCGGCCCCGGGAGGCCCAATGGAATAATAATCGTGATGAGGGGAAAATCAGCTTGGCGGATCTCAAGATAGTGACTTCACATACTCCGGACTCCGTACTCCGTCACGGGCCTCACGGCTTCTTCAGGGCTTCTGATTGTTTTTTGTCCACCACCCTTCTCGGAGTTTCCCAAAAATGGTTTCTGGATGCGGAGTATGCTGAGTGACTGGCAGTTCTCCCCGTAGCTAATTCATCGCTGATACTATTATTGTGATGACGGCGATGGAGCTTTATTACCAATTATTTTCTTCAGGTAAATCATCCCAAATTCCGGCGAAGCTCATTGTATGCACTCGGCATATTATTTCCATCTCTCCCCATCAGTTTCAACTGTTGGTGGGCCGCGGTCCTGTATTGTACCGCCTGTACATCCGTAAATACCATACCAGCATTATACCTCACCTAAATTCAATTCTTTTTATTTTCTTGCTCTTAGTTCCATAAACCTTTCTTTCCCAAACCCCCCATCAGCTCCCGATATCGTCCCCTGCCTACTTTTTTTTAACTCTTTTATTTTATTTTATTTTTTATTATTCTCCTCGAGTCTTACGTCCTCTTTTATTTCCCCTTCCGTCTCATCCCATTCATCCCGCTTCTCATCTTCAATTCTAATTTCTTCTCCTTGGTTGGATTTCTCTCCCAACTTTTCCTTTTGTTCCCCTCCTCATCCCTCTCCCTCTCCATTGCAATACCTCTTATTATCACCCCTAACTACCTAATAATTCATTCCGTTCCTGTTCTCTTCCTTTCTTATTCTCCATCAAAAGCTCTGTTGACAGGTATGTGTTTCCCCGCCAGCTTGGTGTCTCAATAGGATCTCAGCTCTTCCCACGCAATTCTCGTCGGACTTGCACTGACAATTTGTCGAAAATCAATAGAGTAATCAGCCAAAATGCCTGCCTCAGCTCCTTTGGTCAACACCGCTAACGGTGGCTCCAATGCTAATGACAACATCACCCGCTTCGATCCCCCCAGCCGAGTGCGATCTCCCCTCTCCAATGCCCTCTTCCACAACAAGACAAGATGTTTTGTATAGTGAGTGACATAAATCCTGGTGGGCAATTACAAAGTTGACCGTATTCGTAGTGGTATGCAACCCCGAGCTGTCCAGGGTATGCTCGACTTCGACTTCATTTGCAAGCGCAGCACACCCTCCGTCGCTGGTATCATCTACACATTCGGTGGTCAGTTCGTGAGCAAGATGTACGTTGCACTTCCCACGATTTGTGGCGTTCAAAAAATCGCTGACTCTGCAATCTAGGTACTGGGGAACCAGCGAGACGCTTCTCCCTGTCTACCAGGACGTCTCCAAGGCTATGGCTAAGCACCCCGATGTCGACACCGTTGTCAACTTCGCCTCTTCCCGCTCTGTCTACAGCTCCACCATGGAGTTGATGCAGTGCCCCCAGATCAAATCCATTGCCATTATTGCAGAGGGTGTCCCAGAGCGAGTACGTTTCCCACCCACCCAAGAAGGCTTCCTGCGGCTAACTGTATAAACAGCGTGCCCGTGAGATTCTGGTTACCGCCAAGGAGAAGGGCATCACAATCATCGGCCCTGCCACCGTCGGTGGTATCAAGCCTGGTGCTTTCAAGATTGGTAACACCGGTGGCATGATGGACAACATTGTGGCCTCTAAGCTGTACCGCAAGGGATCTGTCGGTTACGTCTCCAAGTCCGGTGGTATGTCGAACGAATTGAACAACATTATCTCTCAAAACACCGACGGTGTCTATGAGGGTGTCGCTATTGGTGGTGACCGCTACCCCGGTACCACTTTCATTGACCACTTGCTCCGCTACCAGGCTGAGCCCGAGTGCAAGATCCTGGTCCTGCTTGGTGAAGTCGGTGGTGTTGAGGAGTACCGTGTCATCGAGGCCGTCAAGAACGGTACCATCACCAAGCCCATTGTTGCTTGGGCTATCGGTACTTGCGCTAGCATGTTCAAGACCGAGGTCCAATTCGGCCACGCCGGTGCTTCTGCTAACTCTGATCTGGAGACTGCTGTGGCTAAGAACAAGGCTATGCGCGAGGCTGGTATCCATGTTCCTGAAACGTTCGAGGATATGCCTCAGATGCTCAAGCAGGTGTACGACGACCAGGTCCAGAAGGGCATCGTCAAGCCCCAGCCTGAGCCCGCTGTGCCAAAGATTCCCATCGACTACTCTTGGGCCCAGGAGCTGGGTCTCGTCCGTAAGCCTGCTGCCTTCATTTCCACCATCACCGATGACCGCGGCCAGGAGCTCCTGTACGCCGGAATGCCCATCTCCGATGTTTTCAGGGAGGACATTGGTATTGGTGGTGTCATGTCTCTTCTGTGGTTCCGCCGCCGCCTTCCTCGATTTGCTACTAAGTTCTTGGAAATGGTTCTTATGCTTACCGCTGATCACGGTCCCGCCGTCTCTGGTGCTATGAACACCATCATTACCACTCGTGCTGGCAAGGACCTGATTTCTGCTCTGGTCTCTGGTCTCCTGACCATCGGTTCTCGCTTTGGTGGTGCCCTGGACGGTGCCGCTGAGGAGTTCACCAAGGCCTTCGACAAGGGCATGAGCCCCCGTGACTTCGTTGACACTATGAGGAAGGAGAACAAGCTGAGTATGTAGCCAATTCCTCATGTAATAATTTGCTTGACTTAACTAACCATCTGCATAGTTCCCGGAATTGGTCACCGTATCAAGTCTCGCAACAACCCTGATTTGCGTGTGGAGCTCGTGAAGGAGTTTGCCAAGAAGCACTTCCCAAGCACCAAGTTGCTTGACTACGCAATTGCTGTCGAGACTGTTACCACCTCTAAGAAGGACAACCTGATTCTCAACGTTGACGGTTGCGTTGCTGTCTGCTTCGTCGATCTCATGCGCCACTGTGGTGCTTTCTCCCCCGAGGAGTGCGAGGACTACATGAAGATGGGAGTTCTCAACGGTCTCTTCGTCCTGGGCCGCAGCATCGGTCTGATCGCACACTACCTCGACCAGAAGAGACTGCGCACTGGTCTCTACCGCCATCCTTGGGATGATATCACATACCTCCTCCCCGCCCTCCAGAAGGGTGGCTCCGAAGGCCGTGTTGAGGTCAACCTCTAATTTTAATTTCTTTCTCCTAATTATTATAAATTATTTCCCGGGAGCGGCTAGTGTGGGACGCTGGTACACCCCCGGGATTCCTTTATTCGAGTCATAAAATCCGTCATTTTATGACGTCGGAGTTATGATGGCTTACGTTATGCATCGGTTTCTGTGCTGTTCATTTTTCTTTTCATTTACTTTTCTCTATTACTTCTAGATACAATTGTAGTGCGCACATGTGGCATGACTAGCTCTCAAGGGTTGATGAATTCTACGCGAGGTTGAGCAAAAAGAATACAAACAATATATATCAAATCCTTCCGCTCGTAAAAGCACCTTGATACAAATTTCGTAAGTTCCGTATCCTAATGATCCATAACTGACTGCGAAAATAATCAAACGGCTTGCCCTGTGCGAACCCTCTTCTTTTTCTTTCCCAGCAAAGACAGAATATCCATCCACAATCCTTTCGAGATATCCCGCAATGCGCCTGCGCTTTCAACCTAAATGTTTTGTCATCAGTCAACTTGATCTACAAATTTTGGTTTATCCTGTACATCAATCCGAATGCGGGGAAACTTACCAGAGGGTATATCACGCAGATTATAACACTCATCCAAACCCAAATAAGGGAGACAACGACCCATCCAGTGAAAAAGCTCTTGCTGAATATATACCCCGTTCCAAAGAGGGTGAAGGGTACGAGGATAATAGCGACGAGCAGGAAGACGATATTGGCTCCGTGGGCCAATCTCTCTGCCTTTTTCGCGACTACGGGGTCCAGGGGTTCGATTTCCTGGTTTTCAAGGAACTCGACTATTTCGTTCTTTGAAGTGGGGATCTGCTGCGAGGGCGATTCTCCTGCTTGAGAGGGTTGGGGGTTGATTTCAGATTCGGGCTTCTTGTCTCCCTTCTCGGTGGTTTTGGGTCCGTTCTCCGCTGGTTCGGAAGGGGGCTTGATTCCGAGGATTTTGTTGGCGCGTTCGATGTGCTCCGGGTCGGTGGACGTGTGCTTGTTTGGGAAGAGCAGGCTTAGGATGACAGCTGAGACGATCCCGACGCCAAAGGAGGTAATGTTACCGGCGAGGGCGTTAGTGACGTCTCCGGTTGTCTCGATGGTGATGGCGCCTCCGCGCTTCCAGGCGGTGATGAACCAGGTGATCAGGGCGGAGACGAGTCCGATCCACGGGGAGACGATTGCTGCGGTGGTGGACATCCGGTCCCAGAGGAGAATGAGACCGACTGGTACGGAAGCTCCGCCGACAATCACGCCGAGTATGGTTAGGATCCAGGTTAGACCGATACCGGCGACGTTGAGGATGCAGCAGAATGAGGAGAGCACGATCGAGAACAGCGCAATGGACCAGTGGCTGACACGGACGAGGGTTTCGGAGTCCGTTTTCGGGCGGAAGTACGTCTTGTAGATGTCGAAGGTCAGGAGGGAGGAGACGGCGATGAGTTCCGCGGATGTCGAGCTTGTGACGGCCATGAATAGGAGGATGAGCATCAGGACTGCACCGCCCTTACCGAGCAGTGCGATTGCGGTTGCGGGTGCTGAGAGACCTGCGCCCACCTGGGTTGCCGTAAGAGGGTTGGGATAGGTGGGGAATGAGGGATGGTTGGTCAAGGCAACGCAGCCGAGACCCATGGCCGTCGCGAAGCCGAATGGAATTCCTTCAATGTGAGATTTAGTTAGATTTGGGGTGGTTTGCAGGTATTAGGAGCGACACGTTAGGCAATATACATACCATACCACGCCGCGCCACCAAGTATATATGCCTTGACTGAGGTTTCCGGTCGTGACGCGATCGCTCGCTGCCAATAGGCCTGGTCAAGCCAAACGGTGGTAAAGCCGGAAATGAAAATGTCGATAGCAAAGATGAGGCCATCAACCGAGCGAAAGGCTAGATAAGAGCCATTGGTGTTTCGGTCGATAGGCCTCTGGCGTGAGGCTTCCTCAAGCATGTCGTACAGTTTGCTGGGACTGCCAATGATATCGCTGGTGGCAGACACCATGAAACCAAAGACCAGGATGGCAATAAAGAGAATGACAGTGTGGGTGTAATCCGCAATGAACGTAGAGCGTAGCCCGCCAGAAATGACGTATACAGCGACAACAGCAGGGATCAAGTAGGTGGCAGCATACACATTCATGCCAGTCAGCCCCTCCACGACCTGTGCACCACCCAAGACCAAACATGAGCCAACAAGCATGTTGGTAGCTAGGCCGTTGAACAGGTACGTGACATGGGCTATCTTTCCATGGCGGGCCAAGACAATTTCCGGCATAGTATGCGCACCGGGAGCATTGGTCTTGATCTTGATGGCGATGAGGGCAAACAAAAGAATTTGAAAAGTACCCACGGCACCATACCACATCGGACCACACACACCATATTCGTAGGCAAATGTCGAACTAGTCAGAAGGGTGGCAGACCATGTCCAGGAGGAGACAATGCCTGCAGATATCAGGCCAGGCTTGACCGAGCGGGAAGCAGTATTGAACTCCTCCGAGCCATGGGTAGAGAAATTCGTATAGCGATTTTGTAGCCAGGTGAGACCCAGCATGAAAAGAGCGAATATGCCGCCAATTCCAATGACAATGCCGTACCCAGCACCGGCGGGAAGAATGCGAAGCTCGTTCACCATGGTCAAGTGATACGTGCTTCTCCAAGGAAAAAGTGATGGGATGAACCGCCTGTCGTGTGAGATGCAGTGACGATGCATGGATTGCTGCGAACAATATATACCACGTGCGTGGCATCATGGTCGTTAGCTTTATTCAGGTTAGACTTTCGATCCCCATGGTATGAGTTGGAGAAAGCCCGATAAGAAGGCATAAAGGGCCCCATATTTGGCAAATGGACCTTTATCTTTGGTGTGAATGAAGGATCAGCGTGGAGAAGTGAGAGTTGGAGACTTCGACTCCGAATCATTGAGTCTTTCTAAAATTGGAGTAGGCCATACACTCCCCACCCTGGGCATTTATCTTGATATTGGTTCAACAAGAGCCTTACGCCGACGATAGCAGGGCTGCAGGAGATATCAGACGACAGGGGTATGATCCTGAAGCTAAAATAGCCCGGTTGTTTCTCGTGGCTTATCGACGACGCCCCGAGTCGTGTTGTAGGGCTTACATGAGGAGATCCATCTATGTACTGTGTACGGCTGGCTACCCCAAGAAATCGCCCTTTCTTCTGCGCACCAGGAAAGGGGAATCGGAGCGCCATTGTCATCGAAAAGCGTATCATGATTCATGTATCTGGGGCAAAGGATTAGGCAAGGCGCGGCTTTGGCAATTTGAGAGCCCATTGGGGGCGGGGGTGGATGCCAACAGCCGGGGGAACTATGGATTAGGTAAAATTATGGTAGCTATGAATAATAGCCAGTGACTAGGAGAAGTCAATTCCTTTTATTTGCCAACCAGAAAGATTAGAAGCGCATCTGAGAGGCAAAAGGGGGGTGGAGTACAGTGGGGTGACATAAGTTTCTTAACCCCCCTTTACCATGCCAAGACACTAAATTCCACTAAACCGTTTAAGGGAATATTCTGCCGATTGAATTCGACGCGTTGCGCGCGTCGAACTCATTGAATTTGACTTGAATATACCATTAATTTTGGCTCTAAAGATGGCCAAAAACCCAGAATTGACGCCTGTCCTACATGCTAGGATATGTGAGCTACACTCTATTGGTTAGGGCTATAAGAGAATTCAAAAGAAATACCCTCATATCTCTGTTAGCAGCATTTAATACACTATTAAGAAAGAAACTACACGCCAGGATCAAAAGTCATTACCATGCAGCGGCCGGCCTAAAATTATTACTCCTGAGCAATAAAAACAGCTGCTTGATATGGTTAAAGCAGATCAACATATTAAGATGTGTGAGCTTTCTCAGGCAGTTTAAAGCAGTCCTTCTGTGCGTACAGTTCAGCGCCTATTCTGGACTCTACACATGCAAAAATGGAAGCAATGTGAGCGGCCTGAAATTACTCTAGAAAATGTAGAAAAATGGCTAAGATGGGCAGAAACCTATGCTTATTATACTGGAGAAGACTTTCAACGTGTTATTTAGTTAGATGAATGCACGCTTGAGCGTGGAGTTGGTGTACAAGTTATCTATACTTTCAGGCCATCAAAATAACAGATTATGGAGCGAGATGTGTGCTTAATTTAATGTGGAAAGGGAGTCAAGTAAATGTTTTAGGCTGCCTTTGGCTTTAATTATTGAACTGGCCTTCTTCCTTTAGAAGGTGACCCAGAGGCAGCCCGTGGAGGTGTTTCTTCCTGGGTTATCTATAATGTATATAAAAACTTTCTCCTGGAAATTCTACAAGAAGGAGATATCTTTATGCATGATAGAGCATCTGTACACTGTGCCTATATTATACAGGATCTTCTAGAGGAAATGGGAGTGGAGGTAATGACATGGCCATCTTACTCACCTGATCTTAACCTAATTAAAAACTTGTGGGCAGTCTTGAAAGCAAAGGTTTATGAGCTTTATCCTGAGCTAGAGAGGGCTCCAGATACTAATGATACCCTTTAGTAACTTATTGAGGCTTCTAAAGAGGCCTAACATGCAATAGATGATCATGTGTTACGCAATTTATGTTATATAATGCCTTATAGGGTGCAGGTGATCCTCCAGGCAGATGGGTGGTATACAAGTTACTAAGGTCAGAATAGCTTCATCTTAATCTAATTGGGAAAGCGGTCAAGAATTTAGGAAAGCGGTCAAGATTTAGCGTCTTGGTACGATAAAGGGGGGTTAAGAAACTTATGTCACCCCACTGTACCAGCCCTAAAACATCTAATCTTGCCTCCAATTTAGCCTTGTGGAGTAGTGACTGGAGTTAGCGCTCGGGATTTGGGTTGTTTAGCTCCGCACCATGAGGGAAAAGCTTGACCCTATCGTCTCTTCTTATCAGCCACCACCAACAGCTCGTCACCGTTCTGACCACATTTTTGAAACAAATCAATAAGAGAATACACGCATCTACGGGCAGGCTCCTATCGGAAAATGGTTCGCGTCAAGCATCGTTACCTCCTCCTCGATATTCTCTACCCAGAACCATCTTCCTGGCCTTCCACGCCCTCCCAAACCAAACATGCACAGCACTCGCAACTACGAATCCACGCACCTACTTCCGATGCGCTGACCCCCAGCTTACTCGCCAAGATGGTGAGAGAGGCTGTTTCGGAGATTTTTGGTGACTGGGGGGTGGGAAGACTTGGCGGAGTTGGAGCTGGTGGTGTCAGTGGTATGAATGATGTTTCCGGTGGTCTCTCAGAATCAAGGCAACTTGGAGGCTAATGGCTTTAATTCGGACCCCATAGTAAAGTATCTTTCCCCCGCAACTTCGACTGCCATCATCCGTTGCCCTCGTGCCTCCTACCGTCTCGTCTGGACCGCGCTTACCTACATGTCCCGCGTGCCGGAACTGGGCGGCGACGCTCCGTCAAAAAGGGCGGAATCGGGGGACTTGACGAGGCTGTGTGTTTTCCGTGTTATAAAAGTGTCGGGGACAATGCGGAAAACGGAAGAGGAGGCGATCCGTCGAGCTAGGAGGGAAATTATGAAGATGAGGGGTGTCCAGGAAGCGGGCATTTTGGGTGGATTAATCGGCGGGCTGGAATCGCAGGGTGGTGATAATGGGGGGAGTGGATCTGCTGTCATCGAGGATCCAGAAGACGGTGATCTGGAAATGGCTAGCGATGATGATTGACAGCTCTGGTCGAAATTTGGGTGGTTTCTTTATTTTCTCGAACTCTCTTTATTTTTGTATATTTGCATATTAGAGATACCCTATGCTACATCTATAGACGGTCCATTTTATTTCATTTCTTTCGTATAACCTTGACTCCGCTATCTGGAAGGAGCCCTTTGGCAAAATCATCAAAATCATCATCATCATCGTCGGTTCCTTTCTGGGAATGACCAATCGCCATAGGCTCATTTGCTTTGGGCTGCTCTTCAAGTTCCCTGTGTTCCTGTTCGTCATACTCATCTTTGGCATCCAACCACCGCTCCTGAACGTCGCGAATGTCCATAGTGCCTAACCCATCCCGAACAGCAACCTGCCACACAGTGTCATTTGCACCCTCCGCAGGTCCGAAGGCATACCCACTTGCCCGGTCGATGACACGGAGAAGATTCATCATGCTTTTCTTATCCTCGACGGCAAGGGTCTCAAACCCCACCAGTCCAAATTCCTCAACCAGGTCGATGATTGCGTTGTTCAGCGCGCCGAATTTGCTGTGAGAGAGGCGGGAAGACTCCGCTTGTAGATGTGGGAGGAGATAAGATAGATCTTGAACTTCAGTATAGAAGTCTAGGTTGAAAGGAAGAGGGGAGTAGTTGGATAGGTTATCGATCTTCGTTAGAACGTTCAGATGAGGTAGGTCCATTTGAAGCATGGCACGGAGACAAAGAATGAGAGAGGAAATATACATCGAGGGTAAGGTGAGATTGTAGGAATCAATGAGGTGTATTACAATTAGCTGTAGATCCACGGATTAGCATGACTCCACCTGTCAGTGGAAGAGGACTGACTGACTCTATAGCCCATTTTCTGAATTTTGAAGAATATATTTCGTAACGACGAGTGGTGTGTGAAAATCTCTACCTGGCCGGGGCAATCAAATATAACGTAATCATCTATTATACCAATGAAAAAAATATATTAGTCTACTGTCAAGTTGAAGCTCCGAAGCAAACTGCAGCATACCTCCAAGTTCCTTCAGCCCCTCCCCCAGCCATTCAAAGTTCTCTTCTAACTCCTCCAACGCATATAGAACCCCGCCATTGGGGCCGAGCTGATCTTCGCTCATGATCTCCTCAAGCGTCACAAGATCGCGGACGTCCAGCGCACACGGATACGACGTTTGATCATTTGCGGGGTCGAGATTGACAATCGAGCATTTCCGGCCGATGGCTCCCAAGAACTGATGCATGCCATTGCAGTAGGTCGATTTGCCGGCGCCTGGAGGGCCTATAACCAGTTGCGCAAACGGCATGACTGCAAACGATTTGGCGAAGCCAGCCTTGGATGGAAAATGAAGCTGAAGCTCTTTTGAGTAACGGTGGCGACGGCGGGGAGAATAAAATAAAGGCGGCAAAATATGGCAGAAAATGATCTAACCGCAAAGCCGTATCGTCACCAAGCTGATCAGCAACAGCTTCAAACTAGCGCTGCAAACGTTGCTTGCAGATAAAAATGGCGTCTAGTAAGTTGCTACTGGACAGGCATATCAATTTTGTGCTAACATCTTCTTAGATCAGTTCACAATTGCGTCTCCGCCAACGGATGCCATCTCTGCCTTGAAATTCTCCCCCGAACCTGAGTCTACGCGATTTGTTGTATCATCTTGGGATAAGAATGTGTATCTTTACGACCTACGCGATGAAAACGGAACCTCTGGTGAAGGAAAGCTATTGCAAAAGTTCGAACACCGGGCCCCGGTGCTAGATGCGTGCTTTGGCGCCAACGAGAATGAAATATACACAGCGGGCTTGGATTGGGACGTGAGGAAGTGAGTGCGCTCTCCAAACCTAGGCGATTTTCTCGAATTTTTTTTCATGCGCAGTCCAGCTAATTATCTATAGAATTGATTTAGCTTCATCCACCCAGACCGTCCTCAGCAGCCACGAGGCTGGTGTTCGAAGCGTGGTTTATAGCAAGGAGCACAACATGGTAATATCAGCTTCATGGGACTCGACACTACATGTGCATCGCCTAGGGGATGCCGATGGATCTGTCTCCGCGTCTACAATCATCCCCCTACCCTCTAAGCCGTTCTCCATGTCTCTCACCGCGACGAAACTGGTCGTAGCTATGGCGTCGCGAGCGCTGCATATCTACGAACTGAAGGCATTGGCCCTCCTAACCGGCCAGTCAGACGGACCAGGCTTCAACAAAGTGGAAGTGGAGCCGTGGCAGCGGAGAGAGAGCAGTTTGAAGTTCATGACGCGCAGCGTCGCATGTATGCCCGACGACGCTGGGTATGCGTCATCCAGCATCGAGGGGCGAGTCGCTGTCGAATGGTTCGATCCATCCACCGATTCACAGGCGCGAAAGTACGCCTTTAAGTGCCACCGCCAGGCATCTGACGATGTTGACGTGGTGTATCCCGTCAATTCACTAGCTTTTCATCCCGTTCATGGAACGTTTGCATCTGGAGGTGGAGATGGGGTGGTCGCTCTTTGGGATGGTATCGCGAAGAGGAGAATTAGGCAATACCAGAAGTACCCGTCGAGCGTGGCAGCGGTATGCTTTAGCTCGAATGGTAAATATCTTGCCATTGCTATCAGCCCAGGCTTTGAGGATGGAAGGGATGATGTTGCTGAGGGAACTGTAAAGATTTTTGTTCGAGAACTAGGGGAAACTGAAGCGAAAGGCAAGGGTGCCAAATAATCTTGATCGGGTGTTCCTCTAATGACAGATAAATTTTATGACTGGTGCTTGGAGACGAGGCGACTATATTCTATTCTTGTGTCCAATACTTCTTTGTTACCCCTAGGTAGTGTTAACTATTTCAACTCGGCTAATATCTATATCATATATTCGTGTCCTTTACTTTTCAAGAAACCCTTCCAAGACAGATCAAGGAGCGGCCTTGCGGGCAGATACTGATCCGTCAGGCATACCGAAATAAGCAGCAATGGGCTTCTGGCCGCCGATGCCTCCCAAAGCCTGAGCCTGGGGACCAGTGAGACCCGAGAAGATACCAACATCCAGAACGCCGGGAATCTGCTTAATCGCGACGGATAGAGCATCCACTTCCCAACTGCCGGCTTTGCCGCTTCCGTCCTTTCCAGCCGCCACATCTGCCTTGGTGAGAAGGACGGGGAATGGTGCGTCGATGATGAAGAAATCCTGGTCAGTCTTTAGAGGCTGGCCGGAGCCAGCCTGCAGGCGGACAGCGGGCTGAATGCTCCCCAGGTTGATGAGCGCGGAAAGAACTCGGTTAGCGGCAATTGGGGCGACCTCGATGGGGATGTACTTCCAGTTCGAAAGAAGACGGGACTGGAGTTTTCGGGAATCTGACAAAAAAGATGAAAATGGGCTCCTCATATAGTTCCAAATAAATAAGGGGAGTGCTAACCAGCAACGCAGATGAACTCTTTTGCCTGAAGAGCAACAATCTTCTCCTGGAACAGACAGGCACCACCACCCTTGATTAGGTTGAGGTCGTCGTCCACCTCATCTGCTCCGTCGAAAGCAATATCAAGTACAGTTCCCGCGGGGAGCGCGTCGAAATCAATGGCAGTCAATCCCGCGGACAGGATGAGCTGCTTGGACTGGAAGCCCGTTGGGACGTACTTGGTGTTAGAGGTGTCAAGACCGGATTCCTTGATAGCCTCGACGACATAGACGATAGTAGATCCGCTGCCAATGCCGACGTATTTGGCATCTTTGGGATAGTGGTTCTCGACGGCCGTCTTGCCGGCTGCGCGCTTCGCGGCTTCGATGATGCTGGACATTGTGGACTGGAGACGAGGGTGGGGAAGAGAAACTTGGACGGAGGGAGACCCAGGATGGCGAGGACGAGGAAGAGAGGAGCTATAAGGAAAAGACACGGAATTGGGCTGGATACTGCACAGATGGAGTATTAGTACACGGGCTATGCCGGGGGCGTCTCCGGTGTGTGGGGGGCTCAGATCCAGGGAACTTTTTTTTCGGTGGGCAGCTCATCAGCCACTTACAGGGAGAGAAAGCAACTCCGAGGGGTTACTTTGGGGAAATATCTCATGGCAATTGGCACCTCTCAGTCTTGGTCCACTTACCTGCATGTGCCATACGGTACAGTTCACCTCTATAACATCCCTTGAGCATTTAAAAAAACCAGGGCAGGCTCCTTTGGCGGGGTAAGAGGGAGTGTCGTCATAGGCTTGGCGGCCTCAGGCTCTCAGGGCAACCGGTGCACGGGCCTATAATCGATCGGCTTTCACGTGAGGGTGGGCGGACGGATTACTGATGCTGCCTTCATCATTATGCCCCAAACAGTAGTCAACACCAATTGAAACGCTGTGACTATTTTCCTCTTTCACTCTTCCCTCAACCCCCCGATTTTGCTGCGAGAGGAGCTTTGTTCTTACCATGGCGGGAGAGTTCACGCGCACCCTGGTCGGGCCCTCCTCTAAAGAGAGGAAATATGATCGTCAATTGCGGCTCTGGGCCGCAAGTGGACAACAAGCCCTCGAAGAATCCCGTGTTCTTTTGGTCAACTCTGACGGACCATGGGGCAACCAAAGCTCGGGGGTGTCTGGCGTAGTGGGCCTTGAAACACTCAAGAACCTAGTCCTCCCGGGAATTGGGGGTTTTACTATCGTGGACCCTGCTGTTGTCACCGAGCCGGATCTTGGGGTGAACTTTTTCCTGGAGCAAGAGAGTCTGAGCAAATCTAGGGCCGAAGAAACTTGCAGGCTACTAAAAGAGCTGAATCCTGACGTAGAAGGGGGCTTCATTTCGAAGGTATATCTATCGCGTAGTAATTAGCACCCAACCGAACATTCTCATGCTAATGAATGCATTCACACCAATAGCCAATTACAGAGATCCTTCAGCAAGATCCAGATTTTCTCTCACAGTTCAAGCTGGTGTTGATATCCGGCCCCGTGAAACAGCCTTCATTAGAGCTTCTGTCTGAGGCTTCCAAAGAACTAGGTATCCCAGTGCTGTATGTGCGCTCCGTTGGATTCTACTCGACTTTCTCTCTGCAACTTCCGCCGGTCTTTCCCATAGTAGAGACACACCCAGACCCAGAAACCACCCAAGATCTTCGTCTACTCCACCCCTGGCCAGAGTTGACGGCAGCTGGCGCCACCGTCCGCGACCTCGAGACCTTGGATGACCACCAGCATGGCCATGTTCCGTACATCCTTCTGTTACTGCACTATCTGGAGAAATGGAAGGAAACCCACGATGGAAATCTTCCTTCGAACTACAAGGAGAAGACAGAGTTTAGGGAGCTTGTGCGATCCAGTGCGAGAAGAAGCAATCCCGAGGGTGGCGAAGAGAACTACGACGAAGCTGTGGCTGCAGTATTGAAATCATTGAACCCATTCAGCTTACGTAGCTCCACTCGGGAGATTTTTGAGATGGAGGAGTGCAAGGATCTCAAGGAAAACTCGGCAAGCTTTTGGATTATCGCATCGGCAGTCCATGAGTTTTACAAAAAACACAAGGTGCTTCCTTTACCCGGGTCACTGCCAGACATGAAAGCTCAGTCGGCCGACTATGTGTCCCTTCAGAATATCTACAAATCGAAAGCAAGAAAGGATGTAGAGGAAGTCACAGAAAGCGTCCGGAAGATCAAGGCTCGTCTGGGATCTCGACCTGTGGAAGTCTTGGAGAAAGACGTTGAGGTGTTTTGCAAGAATGCGGCTCATATTAAGGTGATCCTTGGGCGCGACATCCCTCGAGGACAAGGAGAGGCCTACACTGTGAACACCCTCAGAACCCAGCTGAACAACTCTGACTCGCTCATTCCGATATTCGTTGCTTTTCAAATATTGGACAATATTGTGACTGGGATTCAAGACGGAAGCTACCCTGGAGAGGCCTTAGACGATGATACTGTGTGGAATAGCCAGATCGATAGCTTGCTTGATCTCCTCACATCGACCGACCCAGTAGGACTGGAGGAAGATGCGCGGGATCGCATCGTGGATGCTACACAAGAGCTTCGAAGGACGGACGGTGGTGAGCTTCACAATATATCCTCACTTTCGGGAGGATTGGTTGCACAGGAAGCACTCAAGGTGATTACGCGGCAGTATGTGCCTTTGGATAATACATGTGTCTTTGACGGCGTTCGAAGCCGAAGCGACATGTTCAAGCTGTGATGTAGACGTTGGACGAAGATTGGCTGCAGTCGGGATCCTAAATGTCAATTATGATTAGAATAACTCGATTATATGAACTCATGAAGTTTTACGTATGACCACTCTTTGTGACGTAAAATGTCACTCAAGTACCTAGGTAGTACCTTCTTGTATACAAAGTCTTGGCGTCACCCGGATGACTCGGCACGTGTGCAAGATCGGGACCTGCCCCTTGTGGCTAGTGGCGGGCATTGTTGCTCATAAGCCCGGGGTAACGCCAACTTATCGAACTTGCAACCTGGAACTCTCTGAGTTGCTGAATGGGGTTTCTTCTCAACACCCTCATTTCATCATGTGTTAAGGATTGGTGCCTTCCAGAGGTTCTGCTTCTTTGATTCTGTCCTTTATCATGTCTCACTGTTGATCTCTCTCCCCCACCGTCTTTTAGCCCCGTGGCTCCGCGAATGGATGCTCTTCACCTGCCACGAATGCTCACTCACGACTCTGGCCTCACCCCAGTCCGTTGGACTGTAGTATACGACCGTACATAACCAATCATGTCGTTTTTTCGGAGCTCTGGAAACTTATCGGCCACTCCAGCTGCCACCGCTTTGCCTTCCTCCGTTCCATCCTTGAATACCACACCCGCTGCTTCATCCCTATTATCCTCGGCACCCCGTGATCTGCTATCTCTTCCTTTACGTGGTTTCCAGCAAGCTGAAGCATTTGCCTTCTCTAGTATTCCTCGACGTTTAGCGAGCCTAGTTGGTTTCCCGAGCATGGCTACTAACTTCTGGGGAGCGGCGCCCGGCACACTTCCAGAGAGTGATGTGGTAGTAGCGACAACCCAGCTGGCCGCCGAGGCTGCTCGGGAAGGTGTCGCAGATGCTGCAGCCCAGGCCGATTCTAGTCTTCATCTTGCCGACCTCCTTCAGGCAGTGGTCAAAGTTAGCGGCTTTCTTTCTTACCTTACCAGCCGATGGTCTCTGGCTTGTTTTACAGTGGTGAGATTCCGATTTCCGTGACGATAAGGCGGGGAAAGGTACTAACGCGCCCAAGGCCCTTATTCTAAATAGGATCGCGATATATGCCTCCACCCGACGACACCTTAACCTCAACTGGACCCGACGCTTGGCGTTGAGAATCATTCCTATCCTCCTTTTTATTTCTCAGATCCACTCATTACTCCGCGCCATCCGATGCCAAACGTCGCCCGATTACTCAGAGATTCGTTATGGGAACCCTGGAAAGCGCATGCTATTTGACCACGCTGGGGGTGGAGGCTTTCTGTACTCACTGAGCTCAGCGCTTCTTCCCTGGGAGACAGACGGTCAGTCCTGCAGCGCTGTAAAGATGGGTCAGGCGGCGAATGCATCAGATATTCCCTATGGGTCATTTAAACTCCTGTGGCCCGTTTTTATACGACTCTGTTTGAGCCACTTTGTGGAAACCATGTCATGCTCCTTGCAGGGCAGACCCGTTGTTACTGAAGGGGGCATGTCAATCTTTGAACATTCACTGGCGTTTGCGGAAGCCGAGTCAACAATTAGCCAATCCCTTGGGTTAGGGTTATTTGGCTCACCTAAACCTAGCACGAGCAGAGACGATGCTGGCGAAGGGCAGTCGGCATTTCGCCTACTAAGCAGAGCCCAACTGCTGGAGAGGATGAACATTACCCCGGAGCTACTTTTAATCGCCTTGATTTCTTGTTGCAACAGCCTTACTTCAAATATCCTGGATGTCTTTGGGAAGCAAAGTCGATATCGCCTCTTCAATACGGCCTTCTGGGGTCTATGCTTCATGTCGGCCATGGCATGGGGTTTGGTCGGCGGTTCAACCGTTGGAACTGAGGATGTAACCCTGAAGTTTCCAACGGTTTGTGTCGTGGGTTTCGTTCCGCACCTGTTGATATTATTTGGAATCACCGTATGTGGAGCTATCTACCTGATTGCCCTGCTAATTACTGCCTTCTCGCTGCCATCGGATGCACCTCAGCAGTTGTCGATGCGTCAAAGATTTTCCCTGGCGCACGAGAACATGCAGGGATCCAATCAAGTCCAAAGCATTCGTATCAACAGACATGAGGATTTCTACACTACTCTTCTTAGAATTGGCTACACTGCCTTGACGGCGGCGAGTGAGGCTGTTTTCCTCAACGAAGGAAGAGGTGTTGTTGCTCGCAATATGACATGGTTGGAAGAAGAGAGACTCACCGAAATTGAATCCTCTCGTCGGAGACGCTCCTCCCGCCAAGCCCTCAATCATCGCCCAGGAGAACTGCAATTCGGGGACGGAGAACCGATGAACTTCGATCTCCCAGACGCTCCGACAGAGTGGGAAAGTGGATATAGCCTAGAAAAGAAGATCGAGAAGCCGAAGAACAGGTCCCGGTCGGTCCGGTCACAAACTAACCCTGGAGGTGTTGGCGCCTTACGGTCTGTTGTTCGAATTTATCAAGGATTCGCTTTTTTCCGCGGGATTTTCTACCTCTTGTTCCGGTGGATGGCATATGGGGTCGATAAGGTTCTATCCAGAATCGGTATCAATGCTCGACCGCAATGGCTAAAATCACTTGTCGGCTCCCGTGGAAAGGCAACGAAGAGGAAAGCCGATGGAACCGCGGCGGAACCGCTTGACTTTTGGATGCTTACCGATGGCGGAGAACTCGAGTTGCCGGACAACCACGAATTTGATGTCGAGCAAGAAATGAGAAAGAGAGAACATCTGAACACCAGGGACTGGCAATCGTCTGACGAGCAACGACTGGACGACAAACTTTACAACTGGTGGAAGGCAGGTGGTTCGTGGGGTAACCAGGATCGGAGCCCGGACTATAACCCGACCGATAACGATTGGGACGATACAACCAGTGTCATATCTATGTCAACTGCAGCTGACTCCGAATGGGAAGATGAATCAGACGGTCGCCGCACACCTACGCAAACTGATCCCTTCCCTGGTGAATTTTCTCGGGAGGGTACGCCATTGCAGGAATCTCTGGTGGATATCGGTTCCTTTGCTCGCCTACTTGACCCCCGTGACCAGGAAACAAGGCAGGAAGCCCGAATCTTAGCAGCACACCTCAACGCTGGACGGGAAGGCCGGATACTTACGCGTCGTCAATTTCAAGAACAGGTTCAGCGCGAGAGAGCGCAGGTTCTGCTCTCTTCTCGGCTATCACATCTAGCATTGAGGGGCTCAGCCGATGGGAAGCGGAAGCCTACCCCTGAAGAAGAATCTGAAATTCTCGAAAAGCTCCTTCTCGCTCGGCGGTCAGCGGCCTCGCCCGCCTCAAATGCTGCAGATGGACAGACGTGGGAATCAGGCGCTTCGGGGCTTGGTGCTAACGGACCTCTCTGCGTTGTGTGCCAGACAAATCCACGATCTGTTATCATTTGGCCATGCCGATGTCTCTGTGTTTGTGAGGATTGCCGAGTCAGCCTGGCTATGAATAATTTCGGAAGTTGTGTCACTTGTCGTCAAGAAGTTGGCGGATTTGTACGTTTATGGGTGCCATAGTCTGGCTGTTTATGTGTCTCGATATCCCTTCTCTATCCCCTTTCATTACTTCTCAATTGGATTTAGTTAATGTTCATAATGTTAGCATGGCGTTATATCTCAGATATCCCAAATCGAATGTCCTTTAGGGAAGCATCCGGCCCTGTCGCTGCATTCCTCTCTCTGTGGCCTAGATCCTGGAACCTGGCTTAGGGGCTCTCTCACCTGTCAATTGCGTGAATGTTTACCTCAATTGAAGTCCTCGCTGAGGTCCACCTACCCCCCCTTGCCCCCTCTACGTGTTCTACCTACAGCTCCTGCCACTTCAATTCTCGACTGCTTGAGGCGTTTTTCTTTTTTTCGAGTCCTCACAAGGGGTTGTGAAAACCTGTTTTGTGGCGAGTTCTGTTAATTCACTGCAATGAATATTTTAATTTAAAGTATTAGAAACTGATATTCACTCACACCCCACCATGCTGGCCTTACACTGTAAATATCTTCCCCCATAACTTCTTCTCATCCTCTATCGATTCCTTCTCAACTCTTCTCCTTCCCCTCTTCGATCTCTCTCACCTCCCTGCCACAAACCTCCATCACCCCCATCAAGTGCCACATTCTCATCTATTCATCTATCTTGAGCATTACAAGCAAAGCAGAGAGTATCGTTTTGTACCTCACATTCCATTGTTTTAGGCCATTTCACGGGGAAAATCATACCACAATGACTAGAAGCATCTCTTTCCCTCCGTCGATCCCGCCTGGTGCTACCGCTGGCTCTGAAAATGATAGCTTTGACTCGCCTCCTTCACCAGTAAACACTCCATGGGCTCATTCAGAGGCTACCACTGAGGCAGAGAACGAAGAAAACAGGGCCACTTCCTCTCCCGCTGCCACTCCCATTACTCCTACCACTCATACCACTCCCACTGCCACCACCGCAGACAATGGACCGGTCTACGGTTACATCCCAATCGGATACACCCCCTCAGAGCCAGGTACCGAGCCTATTGTCTCCGAGCGCGGATGGCAGTCGTTCACCGAGGTCGAGTACTCGGAAAGCTCGTCTGATCCCGATAACTACGATGGCTATGACCCCGAGATGAACCGTTACATGGCCCAGTATTTCCCTGGTTATGGAGCTACCATTACTGGTAAGAATCTCTCTCTTCCTTTTCATTGACTTCAATTTTCCGTTATAACCCACTCTAACGAAGTATACTACTTTTTAGTGCGCTACACTGGCCTCCCTGATCCCGACGATGACCTCGATTACCGTAACACTACCATGACCAGGGCACTCAGGGCATTGGCCACCGAGAGGGAGAACTCTACCTACGAGGTGGTGAACAAAACCGAGAACGGCACCGAGGAGATTCTCTTCCATTTGGACGATCTCATTGATCAGGATTACGATGCCGACAATGAGTCCGATGACGAGGACTATGATGCTGACGACAATGCCGACGACGACAAAGACCACCCTATTGAGAGGAAATATGAGAATATCGAGTAAATGCAACCAAAACAGAAGTCCACAATTACGCATTTACGTCCTTGCCGTCAGCATTTTTGGCGATAGGATCATGACTCACCTCCCCGCCAGCTGGATACTGGAATTGGGACTGAGCGGGCGTTGAAGTACATGACTACTTTATCAGGAGTTGCACAGAAGTGTAAAGGTATTTTCTACTTTCGCTTTTCCATTCACTTTCTTTCTGTCTTCATTTAACGTACTGGCTGACTGACCCTTGAATATGGAATAGGTTACCTGTTGCATACAATTTGAGTCCTGTCTTACCTATCTTTTTTTTGTATTTCTTTTGCTTGGGATTGCTGGCTTGGGTCTATGATAATGGATTTACGAAGGAGAGGATCTCAAGCGATATGGCCTGACACGGGATCTTAATTGATATGGGATACATATTGGGTTGGATTTAAGTAAGTAATCTTAATGTGGAGGATATGAAAACGCTTGGAACAAAAAACCCCCAAGAACGGAAAAACCTCACAAATAACAAATAAAAAAAGGAAGGAAACGGGATTGTACTTAAGGATATTCGGAGAAATACCAATTCAAGGACTTAGAACTCACACAAACGGCCTTTATTCGTCTCGTAGTACCCAATATTTAAACCACCTACTAGTAGTAACACTACATCTAGAGATGGTATGTATTCTACTCAAGACGTACACTTATCCTTGTCTTGAAATCCAGTCAACAGGTCCAATTTTCAGGAGGTTAAAAAAAACATTACACGACGGAAGGAAACACATCCTGAGCCGAAATATTACGGATCCTTCCATCTTTGCTTAATCACTACACGGAATCTCGCGCCCATTACTACCCCCAAAACATGTCCCTTAACAGTAACAAGAGAGCCTCACAACTTTACAGCCAGTACGCCGCAGCAGCCGCCAAAACCGCACCGGTGAGGTCACCCCTCCCGCTCGGCGCTGCGCCAGTAAACACCGTCGAAGAAGCAGAGGGAGTCGACGAGTGCGGTGCTGAGTTCGACGACGTATACTGCGTCGACGATAACGACGACGACGAAGCAACAAGAGACGAAGACGGGCCAGTAACCGTGAATGATCCAATGGGAGTCGACGAGGTTGGAAGGGTCACTGTTGCTGAGGTTATAGGCTCAGTCTCAGTATCTGTGATATGGGGGAAGCTCTCGGTAATAGAAGTCTCCTCATATGAGGAAGTCGTTGTTTGGCCATCATCTACGGGTGGGATTGAGATGGGGTGGCCGGCGCTGGAACATTGGGATGTTGCGGCGTTCGATGCAGCTTTTGGGAGGGGGGTTATGTTAGTTGGTTTGAATATTGCTAATACAAGGATAATAGGAGGGACAGGTCCAGAGCGGAGCTTACATGACTGATCCTGGTGATCGGGACAAGCGGTGCGCACGCATGGAGTCACGTCGGTTACGAGTTGGGGTTTCTGGCAGTGGCAGGCGAAATCGAGGAGATTTTCGCACCCGTCGTTTGACATGGCGGAGAGGAAGCAGTTTAGCTAGCGAGGAAAGAACGGGATGTTAGCAAATCTGCGGTTCCTTTTGTGATGCTGGTGGCTTACGGAGCATCGAGGAACGTTTGGAAGCTGAGCCTGGGAGAGGGTGGCGGCGAACAAGGTAACAAGAACTCCGAGTAGACGCATTTTGGATGAGCTGAAGTGATCCGTCAATGGACAGGTACAGTATAAGATGAAAGCTTTTGGAGATGATTTTTTTTTTCCGGAAAAGACTGTATGTGAGTGTTGTAAAACTTCTAGCGAATGGAGGTGAGGTATACACGAGTCACTTGGGGGATCTTGCTCGTAATATAAGCATACAAGGCATCACCAGTCTCACACAAACGCTGAATCACATGCATGTGCCCATTAAGGGGGTAAGGTGGTCTGGTATTTGATATACTGGGTCAATTATAAATGAGTATCCCTGATCTAATGAAGCTCAAGTAAGCGGGCAAGGAGTGACATTGGTGGATGGCTCATAGTGGAGTGAATGCAACACTGACAACGGTATGCATGAGATCCTAGCCAATATTCTCCCTATTCTTGCCAAAACCTGCTCCCATTTATGGGTCCATGAAGAGATAGCCTTTGTGGAATACATGAGGCCGATGCATGTCATCCCGTTTCGATAGGAGCGTTAATATCTCAATATGCGTATGTGGCAAAGCGCCTCCTCAACGAGAGCTATAATATCCACGTCACCTTGGTGAGACGAACGGAATCCAGGTAACATCTTAGCAAATCGAAGTCGAGAGATGATGGAGCACGGATATTACACTGGTACGGACGTTAGATCGGAGCCACCAATGGAATGATCTAGCCGTGGGTATTGGCTCGCAGTATCACCCTAAAGAGCTCGTCCTCGATTCTATCCCAATCGCGAATGCAGAAGCCTAATGCGTCCCGCGGGGAAATTACTGTGTCACTAGGTGGGTAGGACAACAGCAAGAAGCGTATGGAAGGGCCAGCAAGTTGCGGGCCAAATCACGGCGAGAAATAGAGCTAAAGAGAAGAAAATGGTGCTGGGTCTCTAGTCGACCATGCTACCGTGATGGAATGGGAGGATTAGCTGTGGGAGGTTTCGGACCGTTTTTCATAGGTTTGTCGGGCATCGGGATTCGACAGGCGACTCTATGTCCAACCATTGCAATGATAGCACCGCCGCCCATGTAACATTCCCTCACTAGGGAAAAAGCCTAAATGTGAGAACAAGGCACCAGAGGTAATACGCACCTGAGATTTGCGTTACTAGACATCCCCAACGTTGGACTTTTTGTTACGGATGTCGGGTTACCATCGGACGAGGGGGGCCCTGTAAAGAGACACGAGAAAGAAAAGGGCGCAGCTCCGGGCAGCACGACCTGGGCGAGACTGTGGTCCAAAAATTCAATAAAAGTAGGTGTACATCATTATTACAACAAGCAATCGCAGATCAAGGGTATGCACATTCCTTTCCAAACGCCCAGCTTAAAATAGAAACCCATGCGCCAAATATATCTCGACCCATCCCATCCCTCCGAGGAGAGGGTGATCGTCCCACCCCGGACAGAGGTGATACTCAGGACATCAGTTCGTCAATATATGCCCGCTGCCCCTCTGTGTCTTCTTGTCTCAACATAACAGCTAGAACCTCGAGGGGAGGATTGAGCTTGAGAGTATTTGCTCGCCTCCATCGTTTCAGTCGAGAAATTCCAATGCATGGCTACACCAGTGGTCAGCAATTCATGTTTTATGAAGTTCATAATGAGGGGGCAGGATGCGGGAGCATATGACATACCCCGAACTGGCTGGAAAGGTCAAAGTGCCGCAATATCTTCTCGTCGAGAGTGAGTTCTTCTTGATGAACTGGATAGCGGATGGTCGAGTTAGTGTTTCTATCCAACACCTCAAACGTCTTTCATAAGGAACTCCAAGCACCCACCTCGTGGTCCCCGTCTCGACTCTTCGATTGTATTCCAATATCGCACCAGCTCCTTCTGCGTAATGCGGATAGCCTTCTTGTCCTCCTCCGAAAACGGCTGCCGGACCTCTGTCTTGGCTTGTTGCCTCACAGCAAGTTCCGCAAGGTGCGGCTGAGAGGGTTTGGTGGCGGCGGGAGCTGGGGTTTTCTCTGCCTCTGAAACTTCAGGTGTAGATTTCTCAGAAAGATCACTTGCAAGAGACTCAAGGTTCTTCGCTTTCTGGGACTGTGTTGGAGATATAGCAGACGCTTTCGTTACCCGAGACTTGGAGCCAAAGGATAGCACAGGTTGGTTGTTGGAGCGGGCAGAGGCAGTATTGCCTCCACGACGACGATTGGGAGGCATTTCGGAAACAAGGAAGATAACCCGCAAGGAATCGTAGTTGTGCTCGAGTGTATACAAGGGCTAAAGCCGTCAGAATTGATGGTCGACGGTGGAAGTGGAAGCTTGGAAGAAGACAGAAGCCTGGGTCTGGGTGGGGGAACGATGTCATGCCTGTTGCACAGGGCAACCCGGACCCAATTTCTTGGGTGTTCTCGACTTGTACCCCAGAGTTCTAGACTGGTAACGAGAATCCCTTTTCTTTTTCTTTCCCATTGACTTTATCTTTTTTGCTTTTTAATACAGAGGATAATAATTGAGTCTAATAATGAGAAGATACATGACGAAGTTTGATGGCCCAGTCTGTGCAGCCCCCAGTGTATACACTTATAGCTGTTCACAACTTCGACAGGCAATTTTGTGAGGGCTATTTCCGTGAAAACAGCATCGAGCCACTTCACTGTTGTAGATTCTACTAAGTACGGGTGCCTGGCTCTTGACAGTAAAGATACCATTTATTAACGCATCAACGGTTGTCGACTTTTAAGATACCCGGGCTCGAGCCAGGTACCGGGTGCCTTTAGTCGTGGTACTTTCGAGCAAAGTACTAAGACTTGCTGAGATGCGGCTAACCATCTCATAAAATCAGCCATCAACTTAGCCTATTAGAGCACCCAGAAACATCTCAAAGTCCGAGATGACGCCTTTGAAGATGACCCTGTGTGGATTTCGTATCGATTCCTTGGGGCGGCGGCGGGGTGTGCGCAAAGCCAATCGAGAGTGTCTCAGCCTCGCTCAACCAAAGGAACCGTTGGATGTCATCCTCTCGCCGCCTATCATTACTCCGCGAAATCGCGGATCTATTGATGCAGGCCAATCGTAACAGTTCACGGGACTATTCTTCCGTTGGATTCTCGGCTGAGCGTGAGAGTGACGTTGAACGGTATGATTAGTTGGTTCGCAAAGGTACAAGATGGAACGATATCCTTAAGGGGGCTGCAAACCAGAAGAAATAAATTCAGGGAAAGGGGGGGGGAATAAAGAGATGGAAATCCTTCAGCTGGGGAACTTGGGCATGGAAGAATCGTATTTTGGTAGTTTTCATTCGTAGATCGTCATTGAAACGAAGCGAGGTCGGGAGACGTACGTAGTCTCTGCTGACGGACTAGACTCGCCGTGTAGCCGCTGCAACTGTGACTGCTGCTCCCCATCATTATCATCTCCCCCACATCGGCGGCAATCAATCAACAGATTTCTCCCCTTCCACCCCCCGGTTTCAGAATTTCTAGTCCATCGGAACTGGCACCCTCGAGAGCTTTGGCCCAGACCCACATCGTCATTTCGTTTCGCACAGAGAGGTGGTCGTGTGGTGTGGGTATCGAGCCCCATCATCGTCTCATCCAGGAGCACCAACACCTACACCAACGTACCCGCTTACCAGCCACGCAGCATCGCAAGGCTTCAAGCCTGGCGATTTGAAACCCCTCCAAAATCTGGAATAATACGGTCTCTATGAAATTTTATCGTATCTTTAGGTCATCGAGGTTGTATAGTCTGCAAATAGCTCCCGAAGCGCATCCCTCTCACCTCTCACCCGCCGATGGTGGTGCGGGAGCAGCGCTCTCACAATGGCCGCCTTCGTGCGAGTGTCGGGGCCGCCAAATGGCAACTTTCTAATCGGGTATCCTGGCATATCTGCGACTATGGTGAGTGCTAAGCGGATGATTCTTCTCCAGCTATTGACCAAAAAGCACACGCCCACTAACCACCCACTCCCTCCCCAGCCGCGTATTGAAGGTAAAGTCGAAATCCGACCCAGCGTCGGCATCACTGCGCCCGTCAACGTATCCCTCGTCACAGTCTCCCTATACCGCCGAGAAACAATACACCCCTCTGCAGACTCGGTGACGAAGAAGCGGCTCGCGCCTCCCCGGAAAGAGATCACGGACATTGTCGGCAAGGAAATGCTGCTTTTCCGCTGCCCAGCTGGACGAGAATTTGAAGAAGTTATATCAATGGATTTGCCTTTCGTTCTTTTTATCCCTTTTGGCCGAGGTGGACCGGACGCCTCCAGACGAGTACCCCCGGCGAGCTTGCAGCTTCCCAGTCGGACTGCGGAGACATGCTACGAGATTGTGGTCATGGTTCAACAAGGACATTCAGATCAGAAGAAATATACGTTTCCAGTTCCTGTCTCACGATACGACACCCTATCTACGTTCGGGATGTATAATCGCCCAGAGTCCGCGGAGCGAGTATCAGACCACCTGGTTACTTTGGGCATCTCATTACCACGATGGTCGTACGGGCCCCTTGACCCTGTGAGCGTTTACGTCAAACTGTCCCCAAACCCCGACTGGATCAGCAAAGCGCGAAAAGTTACAATTAACAAGATAACAATTGCAATCGATGAGGAAATTATCTACAATCATGAGGGTGATGAGCCCCAGCGAAAAGTCAAAACCTTGACTAAACGGACAGAACCCATTGGCGTCAAGATGCCTGCAACGGGATTTCTTACGAATATGGGCCTCGTTTTCCCAGCGAAGGATATGCGCGATTCAGAGGGGATTCTTCCTCGAGGTAAACCGGGCTTTCCAACATATGCCGTCAGTGGATTTACAACGACGGCTAGCCTATATAAAATCGAATATTACTTGACGGTGAAGGTTGGTTCATTCTGGGGTCACATGGACATATTTGCGGGTCATAATATTCTTGGGCTAACGCTTTCTAGGCCCACCTGGCATCTGCAAGAGATATCGTCATCCGGCAGCCAATCGTCGTCTGCCCCCTGGACCACGCTGGATGTAAGGAGGAGATGGAAGCCATCGAACAGTCAGCTCGAGAAGCTGCCCACATCAACCCAGACAACCCAATGCTACCCCTACCCTCAATAGTACGACCTACAGATCACAACGCCCTTCGTCAGCTCGGAGTAGCCATTGTTGGTAATCAGAAAAAACCGCTAATTGATTGAGAAAAGAATGCGGGGGGGGGAACGGCATTTACCACCACATTCCCTTGAAATCCATCCCGGGCCGGCTCGAGCAGGTACTACTTGTAGTAGATCATAGCAGGCGGAAAGCTTTGGCCCCAAATGCCTATTAAACGACCAACACAACCAACGGGAGGCTACAGTCGATCTGCGCCACTCAAACTACGTTTGGCGAAGCTTAGCTTCCTGAGGAAGCAGGGCAGCACAATCATGTCTAATGAATGCATTGGGAATCGGAGTTTACTTTTTTGCATGAATTTTGATGATATATCCTTTGTGGTTTATTGTTTTCAGCCTTTCCTTTCCTTCACCTTTTCTATCTCTATTTTACGGGACTGGGGAATTAGGAAACAGGGCCGGGGGCGTGTCTGGTGTCACTTTGCTCAACTACTCGGGACATTGAATTTTCCACTGGCCAGAGGATCCCTTACTTTTTCAATATGATATCCTCGTTACATCTGTTCAGGATATTGTGTAACATTTATTTATTGTATTTTTTTTTCTATGATAGGCTGAATAGAGCTATATATTTCCCAAGTACGCCTCCTGCTCATCATCATACTTGAGACTCATCATGCCGCAGAAGCTTGATACTAAACTCCACCTTGAACTCTCCCAGCGGAACCCTCAAGATCTGGGAGCCGCCCCAAGACCGACCATTGAACCACAAGTAGCCGCGAAGCAGAAACAGTGCGAAATGAGTCACGCTAGACAAAGCCCACCCGTTAGCACTTAGACAAGATCACTCATTCCAAGGCAAGACCAAGGCGCGCGCGCGAGAGAAAAAGAGAAGAGAGGAACAAAGAGAACATACCCTAACGCCACACCAAATCCCAACCCCAACCCCGCAAGAATCTGCACCTTTCTCGCAACCAGGAAAGCAATCTGATCCGGTAGCCAGTAGGTAGGCGAGTTATCAAAATTGTCCACCAGGCCCTCAGGGCACATGGCGACCATGTAATACGTGACCGCAGCGTCAATTACCAGGTTCACGAGAGGCCAGAGCGGTGCACGTCTTGCCTTTAGACGGGAGAGATTGAAGAAAGACGCCAGGAATGCGAAGACGCTCTGTCTCGTTCATTAGCTTGCGTATCCCATAGGATGGACGGGTGGATGGGTGCTAGGTATGTACCACGCCGATCATGCCGTAGACATTCTCTCGGATACCCCAGGGCATGTAATATGTCCCTGCTGAGGCCGTGCCGATGGCAACGGCGCTTACGTTGAAGGCGATACCGAGGACGGCGAACGCCGTGGAGAGGGCGGATAGGACGACTATGGCTTTGAGGGAGAACGGTGTTTGTTCCTCGGCCGGCGCATCTTGAGGCTCATGCTCCCCGCGCTCCGACGGCTGTGAGCTTGCTAGCAGTGGCGTTGTTTCTGAACTTTCTGGCATCTTGAGGGTGTCTCGATGAAGATATGGGCGGTGAAAGTAGATGCAAGAGATGGTGGACTGAGGTGTTTTGCACTCTTGGTTCGAACTTGGAGGAGGGGATATTAACAAAATCTATGTGGTGTCCCTGCTGGGCGAGGAAGGTGTCCTGTATTTATAGAGTTGCCTGGTCCCTGCCGGCGCTTTTATATATCTAGAGGCAAGCTCAAGCCATATGTGCCTAAACTTAGCGCGAAGTCTTAAAATAATCTAAAATAACATCGAAGGCTTGTATGGTCACTGACTGGAGCCAAGGTGGACCAAAACTCGCTAGGTGTCAGCGAGATTTGTGAAACGGGCGCAGTGCCTTCCCAGCCTAGCATATTGTAATTGCCTTTTGCCCATAACCGAGATGAGGGAGCCAGGTGTGAGCACGGGGTAGAATATGTGGGCTACATATCGAGAATGATTAATTGTGGAGGCGCTTGGTGTTTGATCCTGGTGACCTCGAGTGGGGGGGAAAGCGTCCATTTGAAATGACTCGACATTACTGTGAGACATGGTTGCCGAGAGAAGATGGCGGGATCAGCTGCTATTTTCCGATCTCGAGAAAACCCATCGCCAAACTCAGGGTGTCAGGGTTTAAACATCGAGATTTGTGGTCCTTTTCTCTCTCGATATCCCGGAGACAGTCCTTGAGCATTCCCAGCACGGTCTGATACTGAGGGGAAGACGGCCCGAACGTGTTCAGGGCGTTGGTGAGATTGGCGGAGATCTAATAGGTGATGGTCAAAGTTAGAAGAGTAGAGGAGGGGTTTATAGTTTCAAGAAAACCACTACCTGGATGAGGACTTCATTGTAGTCGATGCGCTCTGTCGTCTGGGGATCCATGTCTGACCGGGTAAACAAAGAGTTGACTGAGTCGAGGAACCCAAAAGTGCTTCTGTGCGGGACCGATGAATCTAAACCCATTCACACCTCACTGATAAGCTGCACGACTTTTTTTTATCGCATTTGACTCAAAGCTGCCCCAGCTGTTGACTCCCCAAATCTCCTGCTTGATTTCACCTTCCAACTTAATGAGAACCACTCTTTTTAGAATACATTGAGAATTCAAATCTTGAAATTTGTCTACAATGGCGGACTTGGACGAAGCTGCCATCAATCTCCCCTCTGACTCCGCAGCTCCGATCGACATCGACTTGTCGGATGAGACTCAGGACTTCCGCATGCTGGACCACCTCTCCTTGTGAGTCGCGATAAGCGTCTCCGTTTCGCGCTTCCGAATTGCGAAGCGCGATTAGTAGTTTGTACCCAACTAACCATGCCGCAGTCTCACAGACTCCACTCAAACGAGCCTCCCCAGGCGCGGGGAAAAGGACTTCGAGCCAAACCCAACTCTCCTGCAAGCTGACATCCTCTCGGCCTCTCGAGAGGCTATGCACAATGCACTCTCCTATCCTCGACTACACAATCCGAAAACCAAAATTGTGGGAATATATACACCTAATGGACCTGCTCCCCCATCCTCGAAATCCTGCGACACCATTGTGGAACAATCTAAGTTAGACTCTCAAGACACCACGAATCCCGAATCCCCACCCAAAAAGCCCGCTTCAGGAACCATAGGCGTGCCCCCAGACTCATGCGTATATGTTACGAACCCTAAGGGCCAACTTTTTAAAACACTGGGCCGGGCGGACCGCTGGAACCGGGTGTGGCTTCTTCCCGAAGAAGCACTGTACCTTCTTGAGAGAGCAAGTTTGGATATCAGATGGCCCAATTCTGCGATCGGAGTTGGGGATGAAGGTGATATAGAAGATTCAGGGATTCCTATGAGCCTGCAGGCTGCCTACGCTTGCCTGGTTGGCCGGGGTGGGCTTACAATGGAGAGGTTCTCTGTATTTTCGGGACTTAAACGCCTTGGATATGTGGTAATGCGAGCACCAGGGTGGAGCGGAGAGGATACTGAAAAGAGTGAGCCATCTAGCACAGAATTGGCCAAGCGACAGGGACCGGGTCTTGCAGGGATCTTTGGGCGCTTCCTACACTGGCTTCGCGATTCTTCCCCGTCGACCGCGCTGGGGCCTATCGCGGGTCTGGGGATTCATCGCAGTTACGGTAAGTTAATCGCGCAACGCTGCACACCATTCCACATTATACTAATAAGCTGTAAAGATGATATATATCGCAAGCTCGCCATAATTCCTTGGTATGACCCTGGAACATCCGCGCCACCTTCCCCACCACAATTACCATACGCCGTCGTCTGGCATATTTACAAACCGTCAACCCCTTTTCGAAAGTCTGCGCCTCCAGCCCCCGATTTCAGGATTGCGGTCATCAACGCACGCACTCATACTACTTTGCCTTCCTTGTCCGAAATAGGCGCTCTCCTCGAAAGCACGCCGCTAGATCCGCCTCCGACTAATAAGCAGCTTTATGTGCGCATCCGCCATGGATACAGAAATGTCATCTTAGCCGTGGTGGATCAAGGAGTTGTGAGTTACCTTCGGATTGCAGACGCGGTCTTGGGTAAGGAAAAGCTCTATGAGTCAAAGATTCTAGGAGGAAATAAGATGCGAGGGCCACCACGTCCTAAAACTAAAAAGCGATGAACAGAACATCACAGGGTCCACCAACCACTTGATTGTCGCATCGTCTATGACTCACGTACTCCGCCAACAAGAAAGAGCCACTTGTTCTCCTTTGGAATAAAACCTCGATTTCCATGTGTTTTTGCAGATCCAGGTTGAATAGGAGGGAGATGCGTGATACTGATCTACCATCATCTTTAGAACGTCCGGCCATGGGGAAGGGCCGGATGTTAGATGCCAGATGGCGTTGCCTACGCCTTGAACAAAGCCACAGGCTTCGAGAACAGGCAAATCCATAAGAGCGTAGCCTGAGGCGAGATTGAAATGCCTCCTAGTTTCATGCGACGGTGGATGCGTCCGTCTATTCGATTTTTCTGAACAGATGGAATATCTTGGCCTCGACAGCCTATCTCTAGTCTAAAAGACATAAAAAAAAACCAATACCCTTTAAAACTCCTGTAGCTTAAGCCTGATCATTCATATTCCGTTCCCAGATCATTTCGCGTGAAGTATTCATAACAATGATAGCCCTGAAATCCCGTTAGTGTGCCATCTACCTCCTCCCAGAAAGAAGAAGCCGCGTACACTGTTCACCCACTTATGTATCCAAATAGTCCGCAGCCATCAGCAGCTCTAGACAAAGTTCCGGCGGTATATCCATATCCGGGACATTGGTCCGGCTTTTGTTCTTCTCGTTGTAGCAAAAGTACTCGCACACCTTCTCCAGTACGATCCCGCTGAGATTTTCAAGCACGCAACGACCAGTTAATGCTTCCGAAAATTTACCTATAAATCACAGACGCAATAATATCAGCAAACGGGAATCCATAATGGGGGTTGAGCAACAGGGAAATGGAGGGGCTGCTCACTGGAGGGGTCGAGCATGCGACGTATTGTTCCAGAGACACAGGCTGTGCTTCGTGGAATGACGAACTCGAACCCGTCGCCTGAGACGAGAGTCACATAGTCTGGTGGTGTCGTTTCTGACGAAGCCATTTTATGCCTGTATGAGAGAAGAAAGAAGATGGAAAAGTGGACGCGTATGAGAGAGGGAGAGAAAAGAGAGCCGAGAACAAGCCGCCGATAACTTCGCGATGTGGTCCGTGCTCAAGCTCCGTCGATAGCGATTTGATTCTCCGCACAGGTTCCTCTTCTTTCCTAGCATCCACTATAACGACATCGGCCTACTTCTCGCTACGATTCGGAAGCAACGAATGATCTCGGCATCGATGATATATCCCACAACTATGAGACAGTAGGCGCGTAACCACGATTAATCTACCAAATTGCGCACCCCGGATGGGGAGGTATGCGGACTATACGTCACTCCTTGACATATTATATTGAACCGATTGAAAGGCTCTCAACGCCAGAGCCAAGAAATACCAAATGGCAATGTATCGAGCACGGCCGTTGCCCTTCCAAGGCATCCCCGCTTCTCTGTCACTGCGTTCTGCAGCCCTCCCAATCTCTCAGATTCGGAACAACCTATCGAGAACGGAGCAGGTTGGCTCAATAATCTCAACGCAGACCAAACGCTCAATCTCCACCACCCACCAGAGCGCCGGGAGTGCGCCCTTCCACCCTTCAAACAGACTCTCCGGTCGAACATGCATGATCACCGGCGGCAGCTCGGGGATCGGATACGCCATTGCAGACCGATTCCTCCAGGAGGGGGCGGCGCGCATTATCCTCGTTGGACGATCATACGAGCGCCTCGCCAGTGCCGCAGTGCATCTCGAGGGCACCGCATCAGAAAATGCGCCTATTGCCCACCCATCCGCGCCGAGCCAGAATCTAGCGGTATCGCAACCCCCCAAGACAGACGAGTCATCCCCGGCGACACCCCACAAATCAGGGACCTTAATCGAGTCCTCGGGGCGCATTAGCCTCCTAGTAGGAGACGTATCCGACCCCACGACATGGCTCCGAGAACTAGAAAATGCAATGGTAAGCTCTATTTATCCACCTGCCTACCTACAAACATATCTAAGGGAGCCCGCGACCTAACCAATCCAGAAACCCGTCGACATCCTCATCAACGCAGCCGGAATCTCCTCCTCCGCTATCCTCCCCAAAACAGACCCGAAGGACATCTCCCAAGTCCTCCGCACAAACCTCGAAGGCGCAATCCTCACCTCCCGCGCCCTTGTCCGCGCCTCGATCCGTTCCCGAATGAGGAATCGCACCCCCACCACATCAAGTCAACCCGATACACCCACTCGGCGGCCGCCCTCGAAATGCATCATCAACATTTCCTCACTCTTGGCCCTGAAGGGCGGAACGGGCGCGGTGCCCTACGCGGCCTCGAAGGCTGGGATCCTGGGCCTGACGCGCTCGTTAACGGTGGAAGCGGCGGCGTCGCTTGGTGGTGAGATTATTCGGTCGAATGCGATTGTGCCGGGTTATATTGAGACGCCTATGATTGCAGGTTGGTTTTTTTTTTTTTTTTTTTTTTTTCTTGGTGTTTTCTTCTTGATGAGTATGTAAATGCGGTGTAGTGATGATGGGATGCTAATACGCTGCTCGTACTTAGACTTCAGCCATCTCGAGACGAATCGACTGAAAGAGAGCATTCCTCTTCGACGTTTCGGGGAGCCGAGAGAGGTCGCTGATGCTGCGGTGTTTTTGGCGCATAATGAGTATGCGAATAATTGTATTATTAACTTGGATGGGGGGTTGAGTGCTATTTGACCCTTGGACGATTTACATTGACCGTTTCCTGCTGTGTTGCATGTATGATCCGGTTACTGATCTACTTGATATGAAGGGGTAGCATGCGAGGAGAATGTATAAAAGGCAAAATAGACAATCTACAATCTGACTTTAGAGGAAAAACCTATTCAATAAGGGGCCGTTCATTCTATTTCTCAGCATGATGCCGCTCGTGATCGTAAATGGTAAGGTAATATGTTACAGGGTGAGAATATGCCACGGGTATGAAACGAAAGAGAGCGCCAAATTGAAATGATGAAACCGCTTAGGAAGCGTAGATGGCTCATCGGTGATGAATCCATAAATGAATTTGCCCGTAGGCTATGATTTTAATCATCAATCAAAATCGCGCCTCCTTCTGCCTCGTCAAGGATGATAGGACGCGCTTTATCCCCATCCACGACGGACTCACTAGCAACACGCTTGGCGGGATGGTCGCCGTTGCTCAGTTCAACATCATCTTCACGCTTGCGTTTCCCTAATCCGGAGGTACCGTTGATGTGTTGGGGCTCCGGGGCAGGAGTAGGTGCTTTCGGTTTCCTGGGAACTTCGGGGACATTTTCGATCGATACCGCTTGGTCTCTTAGTGTTTCTTCGGGCCTGCTATAAGATTAGTTTTTTTGCCCTCTCGAAAGAGGTTTACGGGGGTAGGGGGCCGAAAACTTACTTTTCAGGTACAATTACAACCAGTTCCAGATTCACACGTGGGTGGTCATCCTCCTCATCTACAATGGTGAGGAAGCTTTCGTTGTGGATGCCAAGATCGCTGAGCTTCTTCGGAAGGTTATCTTCGAGGTCGGGGTCGTAAATGGTTCCCTGCTCAGTACCGATCGAAAATTCTTCCCCGTATCCTAGCTGTGAACGGAGAATTTTTTCAACAAGGTCACTGACAGTCGCACGTTCCGGATCGATCTTGATCCTGCCATGTGCAACGGAACAAACGGGGCAGCTTGGATTTGGAGGCCGGAGGGAGTCTGAGTTTATGGCACGGACACCGGAACGCTCAAGGAAGACCTGCATTATGGGAACGCGTCGTTAGCATAGATCAATAGGTACTTAAGACTATATCACTCCTCACCATTTTCGCGTGGGTATAATCTTCCTTCAAAACCTTCATCGCCTGGAGAACACACAGCCCGGCTGTCATCGCATTTGTAGTTGCAATCGCCGGAATGATATTTCCAGCCATTTCTAAATAAAACCACGGTAAGTATGAGTTGGGAGGAGGAGGGCTTTGCATAACGAACGTTTAGTATCAAATTTAGACTTCGGGTCAATCCCAAAAATGGTTGCGCGCAAATTAGCACTAGCCGTCACGAAGTCCAGGGTATCGACATCATCCTTATCGAAAACCAAGATAGGGCGAACCTCTCCCTTCTCCGATTCCTGGAGGGTTTTCAGGCGTGTGCTTAACCGATCCAAGCTGTGCCCGAGGTCAGCAAATGTAGATTTGATGGTTTAGGAAGTTGAAAGTGCATACCTATCCTTGAACACGACGACATTCTCTTCGAGAGACCATATCTTTTGGTCGTTGCTCGAGATGGTAGCCTCAATTGCAGATAGAGCCTCCTTTAGCTTCTGAAAATCGAGGGGCTCGGGGGGGGTGCGGGTCTTCCACATGTCTTCCATTCCCCGTAGTCGGTCTATATCCTCCTGGAAGACCTTTTCAAACACTTTCTGAATAAATTCAGATGTTCCCATTGATCGGCGAATTTCTTTGAGTGCCTGGGCCTCTTTCCGTAAATTTGCGATTTCCTCCGCTGTCTCAATGTTAGATTGTTCTTCACAACATCTGGACCATAACTCACCATTTTCAGCGTCTTCGGAATAGTCAAACTCGTCAGTGTCGTCTTCACTGATGCCGAATAATTCCCTTTATTAAATCAGCCATGAGTAAAAGGGGTATGATATGTTGGTGGTTTTTTCCAGTGACGTACGGAAAAAGGTAGCTCTTCGCCCAGACGATACAGTGAATCGGCTGGCTTGGGGTACTTCTAATTGTACAGACGGGAAAAGACTTGGGAACCTCCTTAGGATTGCAATCGTAGCATTCTGTTTGGCCCTGCCAAAAATCAGCAACGTTGACCATGTTGCGGGAAACGAACATGCCAACCTTCTTGATGACCTGAACCTGGCCATTGAAACCCGTTGTCCCACTTTCCACTAGCGGCACATTCGCTGCAAGACACATCCTATTAACGTGACGGCGGGCATCGAGGTTGTCCAACGCATTGAAGACAATGCCGAAGCCTGCGAACCAATCCACATTAAACTGGCCATCTTTGATGTTGGCGTGGTAGGCGTGGAGCTTGGCGTTTGGTTGAAATTTTTGGGCCACTTCCTTCGCAACCTGCATGTCACGCGAGTTAGAGCCTCTTTCTCAAGTGTAATGGAGGATTTCGTGTCGATGGACCAAGGAGCAACGATCGCATGAGGAAATGAGGGTGCGACCACGACGGAAAGAATTCTTACTAGCCACATACTAATGCTTTCGACTTCTTGATGTGTTCATGGCGAAAAAGAAATTGGCGATTTAAATTGCTCAGATCTATGGTGTCTAGGTCGATGATATGGATTTCACCGAAGCCGGTGAGGAGGAGGTTTTTCAAGAGCTCGCAACCAATGCCGCCTGCGCCAACTAGAAGGACTCGCGACTAAAGCAACCACAGATGACGACGGTCAGTAATTGAAATCAGAGACAATTATTAATTATCAGGGGGACTCCAAGCCTCTCAAGGGAGCAGTTGTAGGCAACGGAAGGTACCTCTTTGATGCTTCGGGCGAGAGTTCCGACTGAGCGCTTGAGATAACTGTCCCGTGTCATGGTTGGTGGCGCGAAATGCAAAGCGATAATCAAGATGGAGCAAGAAGGTCTCGAAACGAAGGAAAAGACATTGCCAGCTACGACGCCGTGAGGAAAAGGAGAATTGAAGTGGGCGAGGGAGGTAGGGAGGGGTGAGGTTGAGAGGGAGGAAGACGCGAAGTGAGCTTGGCCTGGGGTTATCCGGAAATAGCTGGAGCAGGAGGTTAAGCAGGAAGAAAGAATGACGGCACAACACTGGGCACACCCAAGACAGCTTCAAACGAGCCCCAACTCCCCCTCATGGCTTAATTAATCATTCCAAATTCACTTTCAGATTCCAGACTGGTGGGAGTCAGACCACAGAATCCAACTGAAATTAATTAAGTTCTTTTCTTTTTATATATTTTTTTCAAATGATATTTGGTTAATGATAGAATGAGGGAAAAAAGATTCCAATCTACGATCGGATCGCATTCCCCCCTACCAAGTTGCACCACCACCACGAGGTCCCAGATGCAGATTGTTGTAATATAAAATATTCCAATTACAGTAAACCCCCGATAAATGCAACTCCGATAAATGCATTACTCCACTAATTGCAACGCGCCACGGTGGCCAATTCGAATTCCCATATAAAATTGCACTCTACTCCATTATCTACATAATGCATTGAGCCATTCTT
>JAPDEL010000099.1:0-107659 GCA_027569095.1 Aspergillus conjunctus | reverse complement strand
GCCATATAATGACCTATTAAATAGTCTAATTTAGTGCTTTTGGTAGTTGAAAATTTTCAAATTTCTGCTGGTTGTGAGGAATCTGGCCAACTCGGTCGTGTGGCCAACTCGGCCGTGGATTACGTTAACTATAAACCTACTCTCAAACAATGTATCCCCACCACATCTATTCATTCTTTTTCAAAACCACCTGTCTACCACGAGAACCCCTCCAATTGGGTATAGACGGTGATATCACCACCTAGGTAAGGATGTACTCTGTATGGAGGGGGGTATGTTGGATCACGTGATAAAATACAAAATAGGATTAGCGGGTTCTGGTGGAACGAAGCTTCGATCCGTGACTTGGAGAGGACAAGCTGGATCGATGCCAGCCAATGTTGAGCAGATCTGTACTCGATCTCCATCATCTACGGGCGTCAACCAAATTAAGAGAATATTAGCGCTAGGGAAACCTTTTTCTCGAAATCGACAAATATAGAGCCTTCACAATGGGCTTCGGATCCCGTCTAATCACCCTCTTCGGGCTCATCTTGGTCGCCCATGCGTACGTTGAGCCTTCTTCTTTGTTCCCCGAACGGGATAATTCTGTATCAGCCTCTAAGGGTAACAATGAGTGCTTACAATGCTCTACAAATTAGGGGCTACTCCGCACATGAACACACCGTTCTCTATAGCAATGTGCAGCTGTCGTCCGCCTCGACCGCTCTCCCCCAAGATATCGTGATCGAAGCTCTCGTGTCCCTAGTGATTGTGTCTATAGGGCTTGTTCTGGGAGCGGAAAGATTGAAGCCTATCAGCTGGAGTGAATGGGCAGCGGAGATCGAGAAAGAAGGTGGTGGAAGGAACCCGTTCCGTCAGTTGGAGGAGCGGCATGGCTTCTGGGATGTGCGGGTGAGCAAGATTCCACTATTCAATTCGTATCTGAGGGGGATGTCAATGGATGGCTGACTGACTGATTTGAATAGGCGAAGCGAAAAGATTTTGCCGACTGGATGCGAACTGGCACCGGCTTGAAGGGTTGATGCTGATGGACGTTTGATTACAAGGGCCTTGGAACATTAGAGTCTGTACACAACAAAAAGATTTCATAACTATCAATTCTCTTAGATTACTGGTTATTTCTGCCTAGATCACTAACGGAATGTCGTTGACTGTTTTGTTGCAATGGCTCCTCCTTGTGACCCAGTCATCGAACCCTGCGGGTAGCAAAGGGGGTCGACAATTCGCGTTGTTTTTTCGCATCCCTTATCAGAATAAAGGTAAAGTTGATGCTCCTTGGGTGTTCGCCCACATTTAAGCAATGGAATAAGGACTAAGGGCCCAAGGTATAAACGTAGGGGAGAGTAATCCGGGGATATCATGAGAAAGGATACAGCAACAATTATCGTCGCGCTACAGTAAGAAGAGGAGCCAAGTTGAGATAATGACAGTGCCGTTATCCTGAGTCCTCAAGACACTCAGGTCTAGGCTCCTTTCCGGAGAATGTATCCCCTGCTCACGCCCTCGCACCGTCTACTGCTCTGTGGAGGATCTGTATCTTTAATTATAATTCCAATAATTCCCGAGATGGCAGCAGCCAGCCCACTGAAGCTAGGTACTTAGGCAGATTCCAGGCCCGAGTGGAGTTTGCATGACGGGGGTTGACAGCGATCCACTGCAGTCCTGAGGAAATATTAAATTCGCTCGAGGCGGGAAATTATGAAAGATGACTGCAATCCATGTCTTCTATTATTACAATGGCCCATGAGCAATTATTGACAGCACTATTTTTACTGGAGGTAAAGCCTTTTCCATAATGAAAATATCCCTTGCATCAATTAATTAGCCGTCGACAGAGGATAATAATTAAAAGTGGGAAGACCTGTGTCCCCTTGTGCCGTACCTTACGGAAGACTCTCCCGGACCTGAACAATGTCTTGGAAGATGTGGTACGAAAACTGGTCATCAACGCCCCAAACACTGCCCTTGAATGCAAACACCCCGGTTCCTCGCATCCTTTGGTATGCGCAGTGGAGTGCCTTGTGCCACGTACATTCCAGTGCTTTCTGGAGCGGGAAATGCTTCGACTTCTAAAACTCTATGCAGTCTCAGCACTGGGATCGGGCCTTTAAGCCTATAATGGCAACAATAATAAGTAAAGTAAATAATGAATGGATAAATCGTGTTCAAAATCCAGAACACTGCCATTGCTAAGCACTCGTCAACAGAAATCCAAATGTCATCAGTTTTGCTGGGATAAAAATCGTAAGACTCTTACGTCAACTACATGTACCGTCCCCTCGCCAACCATCAAGAAGGGATTGTATGTATTTGTGGCTTGACCCAGGCTCCAGCCCATCGATATGAAATTCGGGGGAAATTGATTTGGTCGCTGGACGAAGTACCGAGTACTGATCTAAGTCCTCGCTGCCTGCGAAGGAGGGTTTATGCGCAACTATTTTGTCCATCCCCCTTTTAACTTGGTGAATCGAGGGTCAAGGGGAAAGCCTTGTCAAACACTGTTACGTATGGGCTGTTTGGGTGAAGGGGGAGGGAAACGGAAAACCAATGGCCAAAGAAGAAGAAACGAAAGAAACAAAACAGAGTTGACACAAACAAGCCCACATTGCGCAAAATCCAAATGAATTATGTGCTTGGGAAGAGTACGTACTTACTACCTAGAGACCAGACATGGCCAGCTGTAGATCTATAGAACAGGAGGGCCATTGGCCGGCAGTTCAGAGGCCAGTACCTAGTGGACACACCAGCTGACGCGAGATACACCCAAAAATAGAAGAAGCATACGCAAACCTCAACCAAGCTTCATCCTCCATGCACAAAAGAGCCTATTCTGGTTCATCGATTTGCTGTCGCTTTCTTGAACTATTATTGTATTATTTTTACTGGGACCTGGTCTATTGCTGCTCGGTAGCGGTGAAGCATTTCGTTACCAATGATATTACTTCTTGCACACGGCACCTCCGATGGCTTCCTGCAGAGCCTCAGGTGAAGCATTGCCATCCCGAGTCTAGGCTCACTTTCCAGGCCCCAGCCATAGAGATGGACTTCGCCAGGAGATGCCAGAAGCGGGTCACGATGTTGTTGGTCGCCACCTTCCGATCCTCCCCCTTTGTCCGGTGGATCCTACGGTCTCGATCGCCACTAGGAGGTGCAGGCAGGGCTGATGGTGGTAGAGAAAAACAAAAGCCTGCAGGCATGGGGCTTGTTTTGCATGCCCCATCCGGTATTTAAAGGACCAGCTTGCACCTGTCATTTCGGCTTGGAGAAATATCTCTCTGTGTAAATTAGTATAAAGTGTGCCTCCCTTCCACTCTCGTTCTTCCATTCCAGTCTTCCAAAGAACAACCCACTCGTCCTACTCGACGATCTATATCCATTCAATAAGTCCATTCTTTTTAGCGTCTGTGCTCCATACTACGACCTTAACATTTAAAATGCGTGCTTCCATCTTTGTCATCGCCTTCTCAGCTCTCGCAGCTGCCCAGTCCTCTGCTCCAGTAAGTTTTTCCCTGACCCTCTCAATGTATCTCAATATAGTCTAACATATACCTCTTCCAGGCTGCCTCCATCACCTCCCAACCACTTATTCCAACCGGAATTGTCCCTCCTGGAGCATCCAGCGGCGTCGCCGGCAGCTCCTCTCCTATCTCTAGTGGAGTTACCACGACCACCACGAAGCACAGCACGACTTCTGACTCGGAGGAGTCGTCCTCGACCAGCGACTCCGACAGCTCCACTCCAACGACTTCCACGACCTCCACCCCCAATGCTGCCGTTCCCATCGCTACCGGCGGACCACGTGGTTTGTCTGCTGTCGGTCTTGCCGGTGCTGCTCTTGTCGCTTTCCTGTGAGCAGGTCAAAGCTCCAACTTGACTCTCAACTCCGGGCCAGACTCCATCGCTTTTCTTTGAAGAGGGCGGATTTTGATTTCCCTTGGAGATAGTTGGTCTTCGGCCACGGGAAGGGGGAATATTGTAACGAGAATTATGGATATACTTTTGGTTTCTCCTTCTAGGGAATGTGTATTGAGGACCGTTTTCTCTCATTTATCAAAAGGTCGTTCCTTGCCATTCGAGAGGCATCATTATGGCGCATATGGGTCTTTGCTTTAATAATCTTAATTAGTACTATAATTGAACAATAGCTTCTTTGCTAATGATGTGGATAGAAAGAAAAAGTCTAGAAACTATACTAACATGCGTGGGATATATCTCGAACACAGGACAAGTGCTAAATTCGTCTCAATCACCTAATAACTCATATAATCCAAGTAGGATGCATAATCAGAGTAAGCCAAAGTCATTTAATCTTTCTCTGGTGTATACTCCGTACACATGCTCGAAAGCTGAATACAGGGGGGCATTCAAGTACTTGGGTCTGTTGGGATGAATACCTCACACGTGACCCACCAGAAAATCAATTACATTTCCTAAAACGCGTCAAGGAACGCGCAAGTCACGTGCAAAAACGCGTCATGGAGGGCTGCTGACTAGTCTCGTGTTGCTGGGTTCAACACATCATCAAAACAAAGAAAAAGCCTGGAGAAAAGCCAGCACACGACTACGTACCGGGTTTCAAATCTAGCCCAAACCCTTTGATCGACACCAATTATTTGGCTTCAGGCTATCCTCGCACCTTGGTAGCCGGACTGGCCCTAGGACGTTTTTGCTATATCCGTGACCAGGAGGCAATTACCCTGCAGTGACCTCACCCGAACTATTTACCGTTTGTGTCACAAGTCAAAGCTAGGAAGATTTTGCTTTCGGTGTGTCGCTCAGTATTGTTTCCGGGGAACGCTTAGCGAAAAGGCAAAATGGTTTGTTAATTGACCCTTAATTCCAAATCTCTATAGATAATTGCGAGCCGATAATAGTAACTTGTTTCCCGGAATTCTAGGTCTCCAAGCTGCGACGTCTTGCAGCGGACCATGCCGTTCTCCACGAAGACCTCCCTCCAAACTACCTATTCCCTTCCGATGATTCGGGTGCCGACGACTTAACTCAACTGACGACCCTGCTGGCTGGCCCACAGGGCACACCGTATTCGCAAGGGCTATGGCGATTACACCTGAAGATGCCGGACGATTATCCGAAGAGTCCTCCAAAGGCCACTTTCAAGACCCGCATATGGCATCCGAACGTGGAGGAGTCGACGGGCGCGGTATGTGTGGATACTCTCAAGCGAGACTGGAAGTCAACTCTTACGCTGAAGGATGTTTTAATTGTAAGTGCGGTTGGCGGGTTATCTCCACCCTCCCAGCCTTCCTAACAGAAGTGTTACATATTCTGACATTATGGCCTTTACTGCGTTGTAGACAATATCATGTTTGCTCATCTACCCGAACCCGGATTCCGCACTTAATTCGACAGCTGGCGCTCTACTTCAGGAAAACTATGGTGCCTTTTCCCGGCAGGCGAAGTTGATGACATCGATCCATGCTCCCATTCCTTCGGACTTGAAAATAGTCGTGGCCGAGGCAAAAATGCGAGGAGAAGAGTCCGGCACGATAATCCCAGAACAAGAAGACTCCCGCTGCTTGCGGTCACGCAAAGGCACTAGAATTCAGTCCTTGACGATGAAGAAGAAACCGTCTCGGAAAGAGGGCTATAATAACCGTGGATCATCAAGGTCGATACTTCAAGCATGCGATGACGATGACCTCAGATACCAGTCCGAAGACCAGTTACACGATACCGAAAATATGCCTCTAGTTGCCTCAGATGACGAGAACGAACATTTTGCTAGTGCCTCCAAAGAAAACGATCCCTCACTCTCCCCCTCTCCGGTCAAATTGGCACCCCCTAGTTCCAGAAAGAACGCCCACGGCAAACGGCCACTATCTGTCCTGACTATGACAATGGAGCCGGACCCGTTTGCCATGGAAACAGACGATATCGATTCAGATGGAATGACAGCTTCGGAAAGGAATATTGCCGCCAATTGCCCGACCGATCCCCCTGAGCGAGATCCTTCCCCGCAAAGGAAATCTCCAAAGCTCTCTATCCTCAACAGAAGTACGAATGCCTCTGGGCGTATCCGAGACGACATAAGGATATATCAAGACATTCCAGAAAACCCATCCCTCCACCGTCATCTGAGCGGCGACGGCAAGGAAAACCGTGGATCTTCCCTGAATCATGGTCTTAAGGAACCCGATTTGCTCATCCAAAAGCACCATCCTAACCATCATCTTTCCACCAATAATCCGTCTTCGACATCAATCTCTTCTAGGTCGAAATTGTCAAAGCCCACCTCCGGGCTGAGAAAAGTTTCGTTATTAAACCCGAAGAAGACAAAACCCCGCATAGGTATCCGCAGATTATAATGGATACTGGACAGAAGCATTGTTGTTGTGATTCAATTTTTAGGCATTTTACTGGGCGATGGGTAGCCGGCTTGACTATATTGGCGTTATTCGAGGGGGGAATTAGCTATCATTGAATTTCAATAGCATTTTTTGTTGCATTTTGATTATACGAGCATTGAAACTGGTTGGTGGAATTGATTGATTTGGGTGTCTTAAAGGAATTTGGGGTTTATTTTACCAGCATATTATAGATTAATTTCTTTCACCCTTCTCAACCTTGTATTTGTAGATCTGTATTCAGGGACTGAATGATAAAGTGGACGAGAATTGGCCTAATTTCATAAGTATGGGGCGCTCTATCGCTGAGGTATGAGTGAACAACGGCATTTATGAGAAGATCTCGTTACTTGGATGAACGCAATATAAGTCCCGAATACCACCAGTTAAAGATAAGTTATGCAAATATCTAGGACGAACGAACAATTTTTCCCCCCAAGGTCTTGTACCCGAACCGTCTTCCAATCCATCAGTAGAACTACCTTGATCTTGCACACCTCGTCCCTCGTTCATTAACCCCCTAGAATTAGAACATCCAGAATAAGAGGTATTCAATACGCCTCTTCTGAGGTATGAATATATTTCAAACGTTTGATGAGTGGCTTGTCTCCACCGAATCACCTTGAGACCGATATTTAAACAAACTCAACACAATCGGCCCACCAACTCGATCTGGGCGGGCCCCAACTATTATAAAGACAAAGAACAGATAGGACGCTAGACTGATTAAGCAATATTACCCAGAGTAAGAGAGGTCCGCAATCATATGACGGCGGGTTGTAGTCTGGCAACAGCAACAATGGCCACACATTACATGGCAGCCTTGTATATCATCGATCGCCGGAAAAGTGCCGAAAGGGCTAAGATCTGTACTATAAACATGTAGATCAATGGAGAGAACTCATATTCTCGGTTCTCTACAATGCGTAGGGGTTCACCGAGCGGATGGTGAGACAACTATGGGTCGGGGTTAGTTTATACTCAAATGGAGATCAACATTTTAAGATCGTATAGAATGGGGGTCTTACGGGGGACTCTTGCTCAGATCGGTCTTGAGGATGATGGGTACCCGAGTCATCTCGGTGACGTCTTGAATATACTCTCCGCCTTCTTCCCTGAGCTTGAACAGTCGAAGGTATTTCTCCTTATTGGTCAGTTTAGCTTCCGGAGCATCAGCTGTGCTGGTTGCAATCTTGGGGTCGGAGCGTGTCCGATGGGGCATTTGTTGGAGATGCTCGTTGCGGGTTGGCGACGGTGGCATGCTTTGGGTCGAGCGATCGGCAGAAGAGTTCAACGACACGCCTGCTGCCATCTCGGTGACTTCAGACACGTCATCATCGTCATCAAACAGGGCATCCACATCGTCAGCGGACATTGTTCCAGTTTCCGTCTGTCTCCGCAAGGCCTCTTCTCTTTCTCGGGCGCGCTCTCTGGCGGCCTCTGCCTCGCGTGCAGCGGCAGCAGCTTGGGCGGCGCGGGAGTTCGCTGGTTTGGGTCTCTCATCCTCTGGAATGTAAGCGGATGAAGGAACACCCTTTTCCCAATAGAGCTCCAAGACCCGTGTCTCCTTGCGGTACTCTGCCTTCTTCAAGGGCAGTTGGTCGCAGTGGACACGCTTCTCAAAGCCATATTCCGGAATGAGAACATCAAATGCAGACTCGTACACGCAAATAACAATACCCTCACTGATCAGGTCGCCACCAATTTCCTGGCGTTTCTTGTCCATATTGCGGCACGCTTCGATATGGACACTCTGCTCTTGAGCATTGAGGGCTGAATCCTTCTTGTTATTGCAGAGATCAGCGGTCTTATTAAGTGACTCAATGTCGTCTGAGAACTCAATCGCGCCATCAGACAAAATGGCTTCTAACTGACGATGAACAATGATATCGGAATAACGACGGAAGGGATTGGTAAAATGAGTATAGGCGGGTAGGTTGAGCGTGTAATGCTGGCGCTGCTCATCCTGGACACTGCCACCAACGTAATACTTTGCACGCTGCATGGCCTTAACGAGTATAGTTTCCATGCCCTGTATTAAAAAAAAAAATTAAAAGACATTCATCTTTAAGAGCCATATCTATTTGCTCTGGGGGTGGGAACTCACCTTGCGTAAATCGCCGTCCTGGACTTTGCAGAGACTGCTCTGCAAGCTTCCACTGCTTGTTGAGTCAAAGCCGAAACCAAGCCGGTTCATCCTATCGACGAATGAATGAAGGCGGCGAGAGCTAGGCGGAGTTTGACGTCGGAGGAACGCCTTTTCGGGCATTGCAGTCACCAATTTACGGGCGACCAAGAAGTTTGCCTTGTGACCAAGTTCCTCCACAAGCTCCCGTACGGCGGAAGAATCGAAAATGTTATCTTCCACGGGTACATTCTCGTCGTCTAGCTGATATAATAGACGGAGAGGGGGGATGTTCGAGACGCGGTTACCCAGTCTTGCTTCCCGGAATTTCGATGTGATTTCCTTGAAACAAGATTGATTAGATTTCCGATGCAGATAATCCGGGATTCAGATTCGAAATTTACTTACCTGTAGCGCTCTAACAGTATCGATCTTGACCCCAGAGAGTGTTATACCCGACTTTCCGTTGATTACCGACTCTACTTCTTCATAGGTCAGCTGGGCTGAGCTCTTGATGATACCTTTTCCGATCCACACATCCTCATCGACAACACCCGTCTCTGGGCTGGCCTTGAAAACGACGCTGACAGTCAATCGATCCTGTCCTGGAAGAAGAGAGCATAGCTCCGTTGAGATGCGCGTGGGCAACATGTTCACCAGCCGGTCAACAAGATAGACGGCAGTACCCCGCTTCTTAGCCTCCCGGTCAACTAGCGAGTTAGCTTTGACGAAGTGGGCGATGTCTGCGACGTGGATACCAATTTCCACTTTCCCATCCGCAGTTGGCTTGAAGTGGTAAGCACTATCAAGCACCTTTGTTCCAGTAGGATCAATGGTAAAGGTAACCTCCTGGCGGAAATCGCGACGAGAGGAAATATCACTCTCATTGGAGATTGACCAGTTGTCCCAGCCAATGCTCTTCAGGACAGCATCCGAAAATTCGTCGGAGCCAAAGTTGTTGTCCCGAAGAAGCGCCTCGGTTTCCACTTTGAGATCGCCCATCTCTCCGAGTTGCTCGACAAGAGTTCCAAATGGATGTAGGGAAGTGATGGGCCACCGTTTAATGCAGGCCACGAAGATGCGATTGGCATATTCCTGGTGTTTTTCAACAAAGTCACGGGGAGCTTGTTCAGTGGGAATTGCGATCAAGGGGACACGCTTGTCAGTAGGCTTGAACCATACGATCTTTGGTTTCTCCTGGTGGCGGTCTTGTTGTTGACGACCATGTGCACCATCTCTCGCAAGTCTCTCAGCTTCCTGCTTCTCCTTCGTTGCCTGGCTACTGGGCCGGAGGAGACCAAGAGTTCCAGAAAACATCTGGCCAGCAATTCGTTCAATAACTGCCACGATGTGGCCCGCGTACAAAGGCTTTTGTTCATCACTGATCTCGTCTTCCTCAACCAAGAGCAGGCTTTGGCCCTCAACTTCAACGTCATCGTTCTTTTTCTGAGTGGGGCGCTGGCGAAGACTGCCACGGCGACGAATGCTGCCGTCCGGCCCGACCTCTTGACGATCTCCGTTGGGACCTGAATCGGATCGGGACAGCTTTTCTGTTCCGGCAGTGCTGCCCGAGCGAGAATCTGTGATATCCTTGCGTTTCTTCTTCTCCTCTTTTTCTCTCTTCTGACTCCACACCTCATCGACATCGAGGAGTTCCACAGCAACATAATCGCCCTCGAGAGCGCGGTTCCGGTCCTTACTACCGCAGATAAAAATATCTGCATCCAGATCCGGGGTTGTAACATACGCATCGGAACGATTTTTCTTGTTCACTCGGAGGATACCAGCGACGAGCTGACCATTGCTCAGAAGTGCAGGAAGATTTGCTTGGGGAAGATACGGGGTGAACAACGTCTTCCGCTGCTGCTGCTGCTGTTGCTGCTGCTGAGCAGACAGCTGAGGTGGAGCGTGCTGACTCGCTTGAAGACCGCCAAGGTTCTGACCATTGAGCTGACCATTTTGCTGAAGTGCTTGGAGCTGTGCAAGTTGTAGCGGGTTAAGCTGCTGGCCCCCACCAAACATTTGCGGCGGGGCCATGACCACCTGGCCTTGGGGCAGTTGAATTAACTGGGGCTGACCAGGATACTGGAACTGACCGATGGAGCCAATCGACTGGTTAATGGAGCCGCGAGCACGATGACCGGGTTGAAACCCGCCGCTCTGCTGCCCAAAGCTTTTCTGCTGATCCTGTCCCTGATTCTGGTTATTTGGCTGCCGCCAATTGCTGTCAAAATTCCTTGATGAGGTACGAGCGTGTGCGGGTTGACTGCCGCGTCGGTTCTCTGAGCCACCAGATCCATCGTTGGAAGGAAACTGGAAACCACCAGCGCCACGGCCGGACAGGGATCCTCGGTTTCCACCGACAGCCATCGACTGGCTTCGCCCATGTGAACCAGCCCGAATATTTCCTGCCCGGTGAAGGCCGAGACCCTGTGGAGCCTGCGTTATGCCTGGGGTGGATTTGTCGTCCGATGTTGGGGTATTTTCCGACAAGTCACCAGCCGCACCCGGGGCGGGGAACTGGAACCCTGAGGCAGTTCTCTTTTGCTGCGCGAGTTCAGCTGCCTTTTTAGCTTCGGGAAGAGCAAGAGAATGGCGGCGTTGGTGACCACCCCCACCACCGGGGGGACCTCCGCGAGTACGGCCGTGGCCTCCATTCTCATTCTTTTGTTGTTGGTTCCCTTGCTGCTGTTGGTTGTAGTCCGAATATCCCGAAGCCCCTGAAGATGGCGCCGGAGGAGGTCCCATTCCGATGCCCGGGAGGGCCGACTGATTTCGGCGATGAGAATGTTGAGGGACACCGAGCTGCTGCTGACCAACTTGAGGGAACTGGAAGGCATTAAGCTGAGGGGAAACACCGCTCATAGATGCGCCGCCACCTTGGAGGGATGGGGAGAATCCGGGCACTTGGCCAAGTTGCTGTGGTTGAAGAAGACCCATGTTAACGTACTGTTGATGTGTCGCCGCGATTTGCTGTTGTTGTTGCTGAAGCAGCTCGATCTGCTGTTGAATTGCGAGTTGTTCCACTGTCATTACCATTAGTAAAAGGTAGTTCAAATCGCTTTTTGGTTTAGACGTACTCATGAGAGGAGTGAGCTCGGACGGGCTCCTCCTATGGGCTATGTGGAGTTTTCTCCCCGCAGGTCCGGGAACCCCGGACTGACCCTGTTGGTCCATCTTCCCAGGCGTTAAGGAAAATAATTATCTTGGTGCTGGGATGAAATTCCTGGAGTGAGCGATCCACCCTGATCAGATGAAGGAGCGTTGCGGATGGCAGGAGAATATTTGTAGGTAGAGAATTGCTTTGCGAGATGGGCCGATCGGAGGAAGCTCGTAGGAACGAAAGGTGGGTTTTTAGGATACTGGATAAGAGCGACGATAGGTTAGTTACCGCGAGATAGGACGGGGAAGAGGAGAGACAAAGGAAAAATTGGGTGAGCTCTCAACGACTCTCGCGGCGAGGGGAAGCAGATGGGAAATAGCATCCGTGTCAAAGGGTGAGTTGCGACTACTGCACTGAAGCAACCACAAGGCGAAAGATTGACACGATAGGAAGGAACAAAGGGAAATGGGCTGAGGGTGGAGGAAATCCCAGGCAAGAGCAGGCAAGATTAAGATCCACGTGGAATCACAATACCCAATGAGGAAGAGATCAAAAGAATATGGACTTAAGTTCAAGATAGCACTGACCTTTGCAATGATCGTTTGATTTGGAGGGAATTGCTGGATGACGTCTTGACGCTCTATTCCCTGATTGAGACTCCTCTCCTTTTACGCAGTAGGTTTGGCGGTTAAAAGGGAGTGGCCGGCAAACAGTGACCGTCTTCTCGAAGCTAAGATGATGAAAAAAAAAGAATCAAAAAGAGCAGGGCGAAAAAATATTCACACGAACAGGATTGTAACTGAAGGACGCCGGAGCATGGGTTGAGAGGGACAGCCTCTGCAGCACGGATGGCAAAAACCAAAGGAGAGGAAGAAGCTCGACGGAATGGGGGGGTTTAGGAGGAGCAGGAGGAGGAGAGGGGAAGCACCAAGTAAGCGGATGGGAGCTGTCGGTTGACCCCAAATGCCATACAAGTGACCACCACAAAGACAACCTCGAAGCTTCAACAAAAAGGAGGGTTTACCCGTATGTTTCCCCAGTTACTTTTTTTTGCTGCTTATTTTGCTTTTTCTCTTTTTTTTTTTGAATTTCCTGGAATGAAGATTTCTTCGATGTTGGGGGGAGGGGATCGAATCGGGTGGTGCGATTTCCCACAAGTGGTAAGCCAAAGAGAGGCAGAAAAGGGGGGCAACTCAAGTTGACTCAAGTAATTGGAAGCTGTTGAGTTGGCGTCTTTTCTCGCAGAGCAAAGATGTTCTCCTAAGGGGGTTATTGTAGATTTCCCCGGTGTTTTCCAGTGGGTCAAAACTATGAGGCAAAAAGCACCAAGGTATCTGACCACAAAGAGAGAGAATGACAAAACAAGCGATGACAAAAATCAATGTTGTTTGACTGATGAGCCTGAAGGAATGATCAGGGGGGGATCGAGGAAAGAAGGAGGGGTAGCTTAAATGAGAGCTGCAAATTGAAGAAGGAAGAAGAAGAAGAAGAAGATAAGAGGAGGGAGGGGAAGAAGAGGAGATGAAAAAGAGGATGGAGGCAAAAGAGATGGAGAGAGAAAGAAGTTGAGTTAGTCTTTTAGTAGCTTCCCGTTGAGGTCTCTAGTCGTTGCAGGTAATATATTAATACTACTAAATAACGATAATAACAACAATAATAATAACCGTGAGAGAAGAATAATTACACCCTGAATACCTAATAATATCGAGCAACCTCTCTGATGTGGGGGAACAGAACAACAGAAACAAGGGCCAGAAGGGAACAAAAAGGGAAAAAAAGGACCAAAAACCCACCAAGTTGGGAAAAAACCTCAAAGAAGTGATCCACCCTAACCTTGGGTTCATGTTCTTTTCAAGGAGATGTTATTCTCCTTAAACTCCAGAGGATAACGACAAGACTCCCTCACAGGGAAGCTTGGGGTGACTGGGCGAGGATCTAACTTGTCATTTGGCCGAAGTTACCATACTTTGAGCACCGCAGGTTCTGGTTCGGGTTCATGGCTGGAGGTTCTTCGTCTGTCATATCTGGACCAATTCCCAGTAGTAGGGTAGATGAAGTCCTCGCTATTTGATTTGGCGGGGCCAATTGCTCTTCAAGCATACTAGGTAGTATATCAGACAAGGATCATGACCCTGGTCTATGGATCTTCCACTTGATGAACTGGAAGGTTGGCGGCAAATGCTGGGAGAAACAGTCAACTACTTAGTACTCCTGTCGTTGAATAATACCACGTATGTTGTTTCTAAGTTTGTCTCTTGTCAACTGGGGGTAGATACCTCATCTATAAAGCTACTCGGACACCATTCTGCACGTCTTCAGGCTGAGTAGCTGGCCAGCGCCGCTAATTATATTTTGAGGTTTTGTTGGCACCGGTATCTACGATACTGACGAAAGAGGATCGCTGTAATAAATGGTGAAGCATCCTCCCTGAAGAAGCGATGGTGGCTCCTGGTGGACCCACTGCAGCTGTTGGCAGGTCTCCTGAGTCTTGGTCCATAAATGTTTCTGTTTGAGCTCGCAAGGGAGCTGGGACATTGAAACTGGAGCGAACCGTCAAGTCTATAAGGAGAAAGAATTTATAAAATTGTGAACGAACCCATTCGCTAATATGAAGACAAATTGGCATAGAGTTGGCAGGGTAGTTCGTCGGATCTCGTGATGTTCATCATGATGTAAAAGAGCCCCGTCTCGGACCAAGGAACGGTCGGCCGATTCAAGTCCAGCTGGGTCTCCCCATCGTACCACTCTGGTACAGTATTTATTTTTGCTGAAACGTTCCATGGTCTCAACCATTTTGGAGTGAGCTGAGCCAAGTCGAGCCTAGGAGGTATAATAATATTTTTTAGTCTTCTGATTATTCCCTGGTGTCTAGTACGGTGCGTCAAGCGGCCAGTCGCGCACGCTGACTAAGCCCTGCACAAAAACACACTCGAGTCCAGCAAAGTACGCGTTTCCGCTCTCCGATCCTGGCTGGGCAGGTAAAAACGAAGCATCTTGTATTCATCCGGTGGAGGAAATCGTGTCGGCCCAATTTGGTCCTCTTTCGTTCTTTCTCGCTTCTTTTCAGGTACCAATCAGACCAATCGCGAGCACTTCGCAAGTCCATTCTCCAGTGCCATCGATCTCATCACTTCTTTCGTGAAATATTTGAAGACTAATGGGCATCATCTGGGAATATTAATCACCTCCACTCCCTCGACTCTCGTTCACATTCACTAATTGATCGCACGACTCTCTACCGATCAACTACTGCCTTCTTGCCGATCGATTAGGAATTCAGTCTGGATTTGCACCAATTTTTCACTCTCTTTTCCTGTCCTGGTGTACCAATCTTTCAACGATTGAACCAGAGAGGACTGCAGGACATAGACTGTGCAATTCCTTATCATCCAATTGCGGACAGCTATGAGCCATACTTTGAATTGATCCCTTAAGTAGATATTCCGCCAGCCACATCTGTTAACTCACCTCGAGCGACAACACACCCTGGTACACATTTCTTATACCTAGGAGTACCACGTGCACCATGGGTTGCCTAAGTTATCCCCCACAACTTGACAGCCCGTCAAAACAGCTCATGCTGGATTTGACAAGGGACCTGGAGCAACTTCGAGTCCACAATGCCGAACTAAAGAAAGTCAAAGCGTACGAACGTCGATCCTTCTACGAAAAACTCGACCAAGTTGATAGTGAACTTGAAGCGCAACACAATGCTGCCCTTGACAAAGTCGCTGCTCTCCACGAACAAGTGTTGGAGGAAGCCGAGGAGACCTTACGTGCTTACCAGCGAGCAGTCGAGGAAGAGAATCGACGCAAAGAGGAGGAAGCCCGGAAGGAAGCCGAGCGGAAAGAGCGGGAGAGGTTAGAGAAACTACGCCGAGAGCAGGAGGAACTCGCACGACGAGAGGCGGAGCGTAAAGTCGCAGAAGAAGCACGAAAAAAGGCTGCGGAAGAGGCAGAGCGAAGGCAACGCACAGAACAGGAAGAACAGGAGCGGAAGGAGCGTGCACGACTTGAAGAGGAGAACCGGAAACGCCAAGCAGAGGCTCAGAAGGCCGAGCAAGAAGCTGCAAGGCTCAAAGCAGAGGCAGCCCAAAAGGAACAAGCGGAACGACAAAAACGGGTTGGTGGTGGCCGGCTGTCTGAAGAGGAAATGAAGACCCAGACACGCTATGTGGAGCTACATCAGCATTTAAAGAAGTTCCGACAGTACCTGAAAAACGAGGGTAAAACCAATCCTACCGTCAAACAAAACATGGGAGACATGCGAAGGACAATCAAGAAGTGTGTTGGTCAATTGCGTGAAGGGAAGGGCGCAAACCAGGCCCAGGTAGGTGCTACACATAATTCATTTTGGCCTAAGATATCAGAGCTGATCACTGCCGGCCTCATTAGGTTCAGCAGATCCGTACCACCCTCGAACAAGCCGCGTCGATCTCAGAGCCCTCGGTAGATATTCGCCAGTTCCTTGCGTTCCCACCCGAGAATATCGCCAACTCTGAAGATAACAAGGTGCCGGCTCTGTTAATCTACGCCTTGAACATCTTCTCCAAATGTCTAATTTCATCCCTCATTACGGAAGCATCAATCAATTCAGGGCATGCGGAACCCGTCGGCATTGTGGCTGCTCAGATTTTTTCTATGGATGCCTTCATATACAAAGGCTGTAATATGGTCGATGTTCTTTGGGCAAAATACCGTGTCGTATGCCCAGCGCTTTGGGGCTTCTACGGTAACGAGAAAACCGAAGCCGGAAAACGTGCACTTGGTTGGTGGCGTGAGGGGCCGGAGGGTCCCTTCGTCAGTGAACAGGGCCATGCAGACCGCATGACGGCTTTAGGGGCTGGATTTGCAGCGTTAACCCTCCGCAATTTCGGCAAAACCGCCCGTAAAAATCCGTTCCCCAACACCCTGTTTTGGTTTTCCATGCAGAAGATTTTGAATATACCTCCCCAAGAGATCCAAGAGACCCACATCGCTTTACTCTCGGCGATGCTCAAGTCTTCTGCGGAAAGAATCGTGGGCTTTTTTGGCCATATTGGCCTAGCCTTGATGAGAAAGGCAATTGTTGAATTGCCTAACAATTATACCCGCCAAAGTATGGCGGTTAGCCAGTTGAAACTCCTCAAAGACCTGTATAAAAAAGAGAAAAATATCATTATTTAAGGTCTGATGAGGCTGATACAAGGGGTCCTCTGTTCTGGAAGAGGGTAGGACAGACATGCACAGCGCCCATTTAAACCGCGAATCCCAAACGGTAAAGGCAATTGCGTCTGCATACAACCATCGTGAGCCTTGCAGCAATCTTATGTGGACTGGTTATTGAAGTTAGATGAAGATGCAAGGCTCACTAAACCTCCGTTAGACTTGCTGGATGGCGAACACTCAACAGTGCTTCAAAGGGAACTATTGTTGACCTTTGCGCGGCTTCGAGTTTGAAATGTATGATTGCTTTTTGCTCTGATGTGCAGTCCATGTCTAAATCACGGCCACAGATTGCTTGACTGCGTGTAAACCCTTGATTTGTGACAATTCTGACAGTCTCTGATCCTCTATTTCCAACCTGAAGCCGGCTGGAATCTTCAAAGGCATCAGATTTGACTTTTGGATATTTCTCGCTTGAACCTTCCATTTCCGAGTCTTCCACTGATTACACATGCTGACCCGTATCAGCACTAAGGGTTTCTGATCGGGGAGCTCACATACATAGAGACGCGCTACGAACCTGCATCTCAATTAATTACTTGTTGGGGTGTGACTTGCCAGATCTGGCGGCGAGCGTTACGCATGATGGTGTCTGGGCGTTGTTTGCAATCAATATGAGGGACCCTTCCTCTCTCAACGAACTCTTTCTGGAATTTCAAGGGTAACGAAATTTTAAGAGATTTTTGTGACAACACTATGAGTTTTCGCCCTCTCACCGGAACCAATCGGCCAACGTCTATGAATACGTTCGTATGTGATTCTTCAAAGGTGACAACTCTGTGGGGTGACCTCCCAGCGGAAATTATCCAGGCCGTCCTGTTTTACGTTGACACCGAGACATATGTCACCGCCCGTTTGACATCTCGCTATTGTAACTATGCGGCCCCCTTCCCTTTTGTCCTTCGGAGACTGCTGCTGCGAACCCCGGTTGAGTTGCCTCCGGTGACTGAGATGCTGACCACGAAAGAATGGAATTCGTACCTTGCTCAGTTTTCACGGTTAATTATGCTGGGATACCGAAATAAAATTCGGAAAACGCATTTTCATCTCAAGCTCCTCCTGAATACACTCGTTCCTCCGTCCTTGGGTTTTCCCACGATCACCGTAAATTGGTCATTCTTCAAGGCCCTCGAATTATGGTATATTAACATGGATGTATGGATATTTGCGGCGAGTCTTCCCTAGCTTTGTCTCTGTCTCCATTCGGAAGTTCTGTATGCCGTGCCCCGATGGAAATCGCGAGCGCAGCACACATATCTGCCAACCAACGGTATGCTGGGGACTGCATTGCTGTTTCCTTCGACGGAAGCCTTGTAGCTCCAGGCCCGGGAAAAGACAATCCAAATCTACGGCCTCGTAGATAACCAAGATGGTCTAAAGTGGCCTGTTGAATAAACTTGGTCAATGCAGCACAGTTCTGCCCTTTCGCCCTGGTCCAAGATATGAGGAACCGGACGGAATTGTCGAATCTCTGGGTTTTGTTGAAAACGACACTCTACTTCGCGTGACGATCAATCAAGAAACAACTTCGTACCGCCCAACTCGAGGGCGACCCTTGGGGTTTCCAGAACAAGCTCTGATGACGGTTGACCTGGGGTATTGGAGAGCGAATATTAACCGCATTCACCCTGACTCGGTAGCCTTGGGGGTCGGCTTGGACAGAGGTACCCAGACTGTTCGATATTCTGGGGTCTCCAACTCCTTACCTTGTCATATCAGGCAACCCAGACCACGCGATCATGGCCACAGATGAGACAAGTCTGTATCCTCACCGGGATATCATCCCGTCTTGGCCGTTCCTCTTAGACATTACGGCTATGGAAGTCGAGAGCCTTCGGGTTACCCGGTGTGAGGATGGGGATGCGAAAGGAGAAATTATGTACGACCCCAAGTCATTTGGGTCCAATCCTGCTTCCTACAAAGTGACTGCATTGAGTGGAAGCCAGATTTTGGAATGGACATTGAGGTGACAACTTGGGGGCCATTTTTCACTTGGGAATGAAGGTTATATACCTTTAGATCAATCCATGTACTTGATTTGCTAATTTCCCCCCCTTCTTTTTGCTGGAAGACAAGGACCATAGTATTAGACCAATTGATTATAGGGACAATCGCAGCCAAAAAGGGGCGGGTATTTACTTAATAATAACGATAATAATAATACGCTACCTTCCTGTATGGGCAGGGAGGAAATCAAAGGGGAAAAAGCCGGAGAGAGAAGAATAGGTACGCTCTAATAAAGCAGAGACAAAAAATCAATGTCCGTTCTGGTAGCGTAAAAGCAAGGATATAAATAAACCACATCGAGGATAACAAAGGGAAAAAAGGAAAAGAGGAAAAGTGTCAAAGGAGTGACAAGAGGCAAGAGCCAATTATTAAACAAGTGCAGGGCGGATTGTACAGAAGCTTGCGACAAGAATTAACAAGTGGTATCTGGTAGGAAGGGCCAAAAAATGAGAAAAAAAAATCACAGATAAACAGTGGGACTGATAGATCCACTTTATTAGGTACAAGAATAGAAGTTACAAGTAGATCAGCTCAAACTGAATAGGGGATCGAAGGGGGAAATAAACGGGCAAACTGAAATCAAGATGCCTGCATTCTCGCCTACAAGGCGAGTGAGAAGGGGCCAGTGGAATAGGAGTGGAGCTTCGAAAAAAAAAAAGAACACGAAGTAAAGATATATGGAATAATGGGAATATGGACAATCTATGAGGCTATTTGTGGGCCAAAGGGGCCGTCAACTGCATCCCGGGGAGACGCGGAGACAAGACCGTCGACTGTGCTTTCGTCTTCTTCGTCGAGGGAGTTCTGTTCATAATCGGCAGGTTCAGCATCATGATCGTAGCTGGACCTTCGGAGCAGAGGGGGAGTCGTTGGTGGTTGGAGCCTTGCCGTTCGTGAAGAGAGTGGTCTTGGAGTAGTGTTGTAGCTCTTTAGGGGTCGACTCTCTGATGACCTTCTCCAGCTGGACGGTTGAGGAGCGCTTCCGTTGGGGGTGGTTTGTCTGGCATTCGAGCTCGGTGGAGTCAGAAGCCCGGAGAGAAAAGAGCTGGCATTGCTCGCTTTGGACGGGGTTTGCTCCGAGTTTGGGTTCTCGCGTCCTTTACGCCAGTTGCCCCATGCGGCGGCAGCAGCCAGTGGGAAGGCTCGCGGGGATGCTGTCAATTCAGCCAGAGAAGGTAAGCTGGGGAATCCCGGTCCACTCAAGGCCCTTTCCTTCTCTTGCTGCTGCATCTGGAGGTTGGCCTTCAACCGGATGGCCGCATCACGAACAGCATTCTGGTCGAACGACGGCTGAGACATGGTGTTGATGATATCCTGAAGATCATCAAGACGAACGCCAAGAAGCTCTCGTAGCCAAGTAATTTCAGTGTCTTTGTCTTTCAGCTTGTTGGGCGCATCCTTATCAACATCGGAGAGCTCTTGCTCGAGGGCATCGATTCGTGTTTCGCGTTGTTGTAGCTGGTCCTGGAGAACAAGGATTGACTCTCGTAGGGCTTGTGGTGAGATCTTCTCTGGTACTGAAGATCCCTTGTTGAACGACATCGAAGGAGAGGCTGCGTGGGTAGGTGGAAGCGAAACGCTGCTTGCAGCCTTGGCCGTTTGGGCAGCCTCCGCAGCAGCACGAGCAGCTGACTGGGCAATCTCAAGCTTCTCTTCGAGATGAGTGACGCGCTCTTGGAAGTGCTTGGCCTTATCGTCCGACAGTGCCAATCGCTCCATGAGATGGGACTCACTCCGTTGTCTATCCTCAGAGGAGTTATGCAGAGCGCGGGCGTGGCGTTCCCTGAGATCGTTGAGGACTCGTTCATGCATTCGGCGTTGTTCCTCCATCGCAAGGTCCTTAGACTCCATGGTAGTAGCCAATGCACTGGCCTTTGTCTCTTGTGCTTCCTCCAGAAGCATCTCGTAGCGTTCGCGTGCCGTATCACTATCAAGCCTGACATTATCCAGCTGGGTTTGAAGGCGGAGAATTTGCGCTTCCAGCTCAGCACGAACGATATTGACTTGGCTATTCGACGCCTCGAGATCAGCCTCTAGCGAGGTTCTTGTCCGTTGTATCTCAACTCTGCTGCTCTCGCGCGCTTCATTGAACTCACGCTCAAAGCGGGCCGCCTTCAGCTCCAGATCATGGTTCTTATGTCTCAAATCATTAGCGAGCTCCTCCAACCTGGCATTTTCTTGTTGGGATTGTCCGAAAATGAACTTCAATTTTGCGGCTTCACGCTCCTGCTCCTCAAGCTCCGTGATGTCGTTCTCAAGCTGCTCGCGCAGCTTCGTCTCCCTGTTGTGGGAGGCCCGTAGTTCGGCGTACTTGGCATTGAGCTCCTCCTCCCGTCTTCTCCAAGAGGCCTGATCGCGGGTCACGTCTCGGGTCACAGTTGACATTTCATCCTGGATGCGGTCCAACTTTTCACTCAGGTTTTGTCGGATGTTTAGGCCATCCTCGATGCGGGTCTTTAGATTATTGACAGTGTTACGCAAGAACTGGTTTTCAGCCTTAGCATCATCGAGTTCGCCTTTTACGTGTTCGCTCTCTCGCTTCCAATTATCGCTTGTGAATCGGTACTCATCCAAGGTGCCCTGGAGCTCGATGTTTTTCGAAGAGAGCTCATCAAGGGTCATCCGGATCGTATCACGTTCTTTCTCGAGCGCATTGGCCTTTTGTTGAACTCCTTCGAAGTAAGGAATCTTCTCTTCTTGCAGCTGGAGGAGACGAGTCTCTGCGGATTCTGCTGCGGCACTGTGGCGAGCAACATCGTCTTCAAGAAGCTTCAAAATCCGCTGAAGCTCTGAGACGGAGTCCTGAGCCTCCTTCCTCGCCTTGTACTCGTTCTCCGCACGTTCATCGGCATTTCGTAGCATGCTCTTCAAGCCATCGATTTGGAGCATGAGACTGTCCGCGCCGATCTCTTCGGCTACAGAGGGGCGACGTTTGTGGAGTTGAGCTGTGATGACCTCCTGGATCATCTCTCTCATACTAGTGGTAGTGTCTCGCGACATATTTTGCACGGTCAGGGCTTGCAGCTCGGCAACGCTTTTTTGGAGTTGCATCAATTCGGAAACTGCAGCCTGCTCGGGTGCTGGTTGGCTGTCGCGAGCTAGTAGGGCTTGGGTAATGACGTTCTTCAGCTTCTCAAACTTGCGGTCTCTTGAACGGAGAGGCGAGCGTTCCCTGTACGACGCATTTTCCTCGTACTCTTCGTCTTCGTCATCCGCATCGCTATCCATGGCCTCGGCAGACGCGCTTCCCCATGCCATTCCGTTCCGGGATCTAGAGTTGAAGTTCAAAAGAGATTGCTGAATAGCGCCCAGACTACGCTCAATAGGAGACAGACGCGCCTCGACGGCGGAGCCGACAAGGTCGTTAACTCGACTATCAAAGAACCTGCTTCGATTCGCCAACTTGACATCCTCCCCAGAAGAAATCATATCATCCCAATCACTGATATGCTCTTCATTCCGGTTGATAAGCTGCCTGATTGGGGATTGAATGCTGGAAGTAACTCCCTTCGAAGGAGTCGCTGAAAATTGAGACTGGGCGTCGAAATCAAGCCTGGGAACATGGAGGGTGTGTGAAACCGGGCCACGACCTGGACTCGGGCTGGGAGGATCACTCCTGCTGTCTGCGTGAGCATGCCGTTTTTCCTTGGAGGGCCCAAGCACTGAGTCTGGGATTTGGTTTTGTGGCTGAGGTGTGCTCAATCTTTCGACTCCAACATCTGAGTCCTCATTTAGCCGGTCCATGACGGCGTTGATTTCCTCCTCATCCAGGGAGTCAACGTCCTGATCCTTGACAGCTGAGTCCTGGTCTAGCTCTCGAACGCTCGCGTCCATTCGCTCTTCAGCAAGAGAGTCATGGACGACATCTTCCACTACCGAGCTCTTTGTATCAGCAGCACCAGCGAGTACAGCCTGGTCATGCTTTGGTGACGTCGGCGGACTCTCTGCAGCGTAACGGGATGCCATCAGGCCTTTAGATTCCTTAGACGGAGATTTGGGATCTTCTTTTTTGATGCTTGGTTTCTCGGCGAATACGGGGACAAATTCAGCAACAGATGGCTTGAAATGGAATGGCTTTGCGTTGGGTGAAAGCACTGAGCCCTTCGGGTGTGCATCATCAGGTTCCTCGGTTGCCATGTCCTCTTTTGCGCCCTCAAATGGTACAGCATCATTTTGTGCTGACACTGTCTCGAGCATCTCATCTCGAGCTGGCTCAGGGGCCTCATGTTGTATTTCATCTTGCATTGTCGATTCTGCTACGTCACCCGCTACTTTGTCCTTGGTATCGAAAGGAGTCCATGTTGAAGCTTCGCTGACGGGGGTATCTTTGCGCTCAACTGGCTTCTCCTGTTGAGCAGAGGAAACCTGAGTATTAGTTGTGATGCCCTCTTCTTGGGCAGGTAAAGCGTTTTCTTTGCCCTCGGCAGGTGCATGGGAAGTATTCAACAGCGGCGGTGCCTGGACATTATTCGCCTCGCTAAGGGGGTTTGAAATGCTGTATCGCGCCTCTCTATCAGAAACATCATCACCACGGCGGGCTTTCTTCTTAAGGCGATCCGCAGGAATTGTCTGGTGCCAGCCATCGTCATTATCTGCCTCATCTTCCCCTTCATCGTTATCTTCCCTGTTTTCGTCCGGTCGCACAATGGGGATGGCTTTGGACTTCTTTGAGGGTTTCGACATTTCCGAGAAATCAATGTCATCGAAAATTTTGGTTTTGGGAGCGGTGGATGATGGGTCTGCCGGTGTCAAGGCACTGCTACCTGGATTGAAGGGAGGAGCAGCGACATTGAAAGAAGCAGACGAAAAGTTGAATTCACGAGACCCAGAATCTCGGTTGGAACCGAGATCTGTGCTTGCACCGGGTTCGAACGAAGGAGCAGAAACGTTGAACTGACCTTCCAGGGGTTTATGCTCCGGTCCAGATCTGAAAGTGAACACTGGATGTTCCAGGGTTGGGAACTGGAGGGAGTTATCTTGGAACGATATTGGTCGGGAAGACGTGGATGCCGTCGGGTCGAACTCCTTTGCATCAACGTTAAGAGTTGAGGTGGAGAGCTTCGAGCGGTGCCCTCCGACATACGATCCAGTACTCGGTTTCGACTCATGCCAAGGTATGTGATTTGCGAGGGAGCCGTGCCTGCGGGGCGTGCCGGACAAGCTAGGGTTCGTGTCGATATCCGAACCGTCCTGGGCAATATCTCCTGTGTAGCCTCCATTATAGAATTGGTGCATATGTTGAGGCAAGTGCTGAACTCCATTGTCACTGTTTCCGGAAATGGCCCATCGCGACTGCAGAAGTTCAGCTGCATCGAAATGGCCACGTGTTGGATCGATGTCACCCTCATCAAGCTGCCTCTCGATAGATTCTTCCAAATGGTAATCGGGGGTAATCTGATCAATTCCCTTCTGAAGTGTCTCACTCAGGTTGTGACCGCGACTGTGACCACGAGGGGTTGGATGGGCAATCTCGACGGTGGAGGCATGGAAATTGTCCAAGTTATCAGGTGTATGAACTGGGCGGAACATCTGGCCGTCGACAAAGTTATCACGCACATCATGGACCATATGACTGTCGAAAACTTCCTTCGGTTCTTCCAGCTCATCATGTAGTCCGGGATGAAAAACACCAGAATCATTCAAAGGCGATACCGGCGATAACATAGACGTCAAATTCGAGAGACTTGCAGGGATAGTAGATGGAGGGCCACCTTGGCGCATATGGAAGAAGCTTTGAGCGGTAAGAGAGCCCTGGGCTGGAGGCGTAGGTTGAAAAGGGATCTGGTATCCGTGAATAATATTTTGGTCGACACCCATGAAGGGGGTATGTACACTGAATTGTGACACAGGAGAAGCCAAAGATCCCATTCCATTGGCAGACTGGTTCAGATGAGGCGAGAGATGATGCGGTACGGACAGTGGGTTACTAGTAGCCGACGCCGTTGGAATTGGCGGAGATGATACAAGACCTGGGAACGGAGTCATGTGGTTCATCGCAGATGCAGGTGAAACCGATGGCGGTGGTTCATCGTCGCCCAAAGACACTCCGAGGGCCCGTAATTTCTCTTCTTGGAGAAAATTGACATACTCATCCCAAAGCGCTTTATTGGGGATACCGACGGAATACTTCCCAGTATCCCATTCCGCTTGTATATCCGTAGGATCAGGATGAATTGGACGGCTGAAGCCCCCTAGTTCGATATTTGTGGGATCATCCGACGCACATACACTGAAACCTCGGGTATCATATCCCTGCTCTTCCCACTGTTTCAATCGCTGGTCGACGTCCTCGGGAGTTAAGAGACGATATAGGGTGCCTCTTTGGTCGTCTACTGGTAGCGCAATGAAACACCCTTTGCCTTTCCAAGGTACCCTTTTCCTCTGCCTTTGTGGCAATTGACCATTCTTTTCTGACTTTTCCTGTTTGACCGTTTTGGTCCCTAGTAGGTTCCCCGAGGCTGAATGCACCTCGTCTGAGGCATCCACAGGGGGTGGAGGTAGCGGCTTCTCTACCGAGGACGTCATTTTGCTCGTGTCCAAAAAAATTGAAGGCTGTGTATCCCTTAAATCAGTCATAGCCAGCGACCGGGGATCTTTGTCGTAAGCGAAACCCCAAAAGTCCTCCTGCCGCACGGTATCTGACCTCTTGTGTATATGCTCCTGGGTTCTTTGGCGGCTAGGATTTCTTTCTTTGCGACCTGAAAGTCCCCTTCGATTTACAAAGTCGGATAGGGTCGGGGTTTTCAGCAAATCTTCCTCACGACTATCCCGTTCTAGACCTAGCCAATCGTCGGATCCGTCCTCTGCGAAATGATTCTGGGCCGTGAAAAAAGAGGGGGCCTCGCTACCGGAGTCGTCACTCAACCAGTTACTCCGCTCAGTTCTGGGTTGTCCTGAAAGATACTGATTGATCCAATCCTGTGTGAAATTGTTGATTGACTTTCCTGCCTTTTTGCTCGATCGATCTCGTCCCGGAGAACGACCCAAGGTCCCACTGCTGAGTTCTTTGGGAGGACTTCCTGACAAGACTGGTGCTATCAACGTATCGTTGGCTGTCGGCTCAATTCCGTGGAATATGCCACTACGAACTGAGGCGGGAGAGCTAACTCCGGACTCACGCTCGACACCGGCGTCTTGGCTTAATGACCACGAGAGCCTTCTGGGGCTGGCTGTAGCATACGGGGAGCCCCAGGCAGTGGTATAGTATATGCTGCTCTCCGCCTTCTTATCCTCCGGGGACGACGTGGACGAGTCCCACGCCCCACGGTATTTCGGCAGGACAGGAAGAGCAGCCGGCGGGTTCAGGGAGCTGTTGTGATCCTGGGGAGAAGTCGGCCGGCCAGGGGATCCACCGGTCGAGAGGCTCGACGCGCCTGGTGCTTTAACGGACGATTTCAACGGAGCCGACAGATGCGAATCGTCACGGATGCTGGATGGGTTCGTGGAATGTGACGGCGGGGGAGAACGCGCCGAATTGGCGGAAGATGCGGACTGATCTAGATCTGGAGGAACGGAATTCGATCAATAATTAAGCTCTGAACCATGGAACCAGCCATCAGAGATCGAAGGGGCAGGGGGAAAATGTAGCTAGATGTAACACATCTTGACGCACCTTCCGTGTCGACTCTTGCAGCAAGCACTTGCTTGCTGCTCTCCTTACTGTCCAGAATGTTGAAGCATGGAACTCAAACCACCAAAATCAGGCCCAGCTCGCGAATAACCTACTGCCGGCACACACGCACACGTACGCAGGTCGATAGAGGGGGAGTGTAGACGGGACGAGTTACACGGCTTGGTGGAAATGATGAGCCCGTCCTAACAGCGAGGGGATTCTTCAGGGGTGGAGCGGGCTTGCAAGAGAACTCAAAAACAGCCAAAGAAAACAAAAGCGACGAAAAAACGGATGAACAACAGATCACAGAAACCTAGGGTATGCGGGAAAACTTAGACATGGCGCACACGCGAAGGACAGCTGGATCGAGGTCGAACGATGAGGGAAGAAAAAGAATCGAGACTAAGGGGAGTCTGGTGCCGTTTTCTTTTCTTTTTTTTTTTTTTACCTTTTTTTTTCTATCGGGTTTGGGCCATGTCACGATCAGCCAGCAATACTTCTTAGTCCGGGCAACACCAAAGCGTTCCGACTAAAGGGACATGAAGGACATCATAGGCGGATGAACCTTGAGGTCAGCGGCCGTTGGGAGAAGGTAATGTTACGGTAAGTTACTTCCAGAAGGGTGTACCTCTAGTGCTCCTCAAGGGGACTCCTCAGGCCCTCTTAGCTCTGAGAATGGGGGGGTTGTGGATGCTCATTGGTATCGGGCTGGACAATTACCGCACCATGATTCAAATAGTCCAGTGGTCAGTACCTGGCTTAACTGCTGCTGGATGGTCGTCCACTTTATTTTCCTTCTGTATGACTCCGTTGACCCTTGACTGCCCAGGCCAACTCATCATGTTTTCTTGGTTTGACCGCCATCGACGTATTGCATTGCCAGAACAGGGGATGATCATTATTGTTTTTTTTCTCTTCTAGGACTTTCTTTTTTTTAGGTTTGCCACGAGTAACATCTGTACGGAGGATGATTCCACATAGCCGCAGTTGCATCAACCTTGATCTTCCATATCTTAGGCGAAGGCAGTGGTTTTATTTGCTGGTGATAGTGGTTGAATAATATGGAGAACCCCTGAGTGAAACCCCAAACACTCAAAACCCCATCACAATTATTGGAGCGACGCGCTCCCTGGTTCGTGTCTTCCGTTCAGGGGTAAAAGTGCGCTACGAACCACGGTTCCCACACTGGTTGTTACCATACATAGGTAGTTACGTTTCATGGATGAGTAATCATACTGCGAATGCCTCGTTTATGCAGTTATATAGATGATGTAAGCTTTCACATGATAGAGCATCCTGAAAACGGTTGCCATGACTTGGGAGGTGATATGAAAGCAATTGATAACTTTGGACTACATCAAAAAAGAAACTAAAAGCAAAATCTAAGCCACAGCTATGTTCACCGCTTGTTATATGGAATGTATGGTACAGCAGAACGAATTAAAATGGAAACTTCTTGATTTCAAGCACATCTGGCGCAATTCTCCTGAGAATCCGTACTCTAGTAGGTTGGGCAAGAAGTGTCGAACTTGGCCTTGCGCTCAGCAGTGAAGAGACCCCAGTGCTTCTCGTCCATCGGCTGGCCGCTGTCACCTTCGCTGTCGGGCTTCCAGGCCTCATCAAAGGCCTCAAAGAAGAAAACATCGATACCCCAAGTGAGCATACCGCAGACAGCATCCTTGTAGTAGGCCTCAGCGACCTTAGTGCTAGCCTTGGCGTTACCGTAGTCGGATCCGCCATCTACATCCACCGTCAGCATCATTCAAAATCTCCAAACAACTGACAACGGATTCCCGAGGATATCTTACCAGTAGGCCAGCCAGTCTCTCCGTTGCCGAATCGGATGTTCTTCGCGTTTTTACCGGCAATGCGCTCAATGCGGGCTTTAGCCTGAGCCATATCATCGAAGTAGGTAGCAGTGGCGTTGTCGGATTTTTGGCCCTGCCAGTAGGCGAAACCGTTTGCCAAACTAACGGATGGGTTAGCATTTAGATCTCAGCCAGGATGTCAGGATGCCAGGAAGATGGGTTGCTGACAGGTAAGTAACGCCTCCTTCAATGATGGGATCGGCAGTACCATCGGCGTACTTGTTCCAACTGTCCACGGTGCCAACGGTAATGCTGGGGAACTCGTCCTTGACCTCATTGATACGGCTCAAAAGTTTATTGGCGGTAAGGCCTCCTCGGTACAGGACCTCGGAGCCAACAGTGATGGCGTGGATGACATCTTCGTTTCCGGGTACGGTCTTCTTCAGAGCGTTGAAATCTTGGTCGAAGGACTCATCGAAGTCGGGCCTAGAAGGAATCAAGCAGGTATTAATACGGACGACTCAAACCCAAAAGACAACTAATCACAAAGGAGGAATGTACCAGACGGCCAACACGACCTTGAATCCCTTGGCCTTAGCGGCAGGAATGATGTTCTTGGCTGTATCACAATTGCTGGCCGAATATGTACGAACGAGAGTCGTCAAGTGCTTGATAGCGTCGAAGTCGGCTTTGTAGTCGTTGGCGGTCTTGCAGCTGCTGTCGGGGTTCTGATTTCCGATGGCAAGTCCAAAGGTTCCTCGCTCAGCGACGGCGGGGACGGCCGCCATCAGCAGGGGAATCAACGCGGCAGGACGCATTTTGTAAAGAGGTTAGGCAGGATCCTGTATGTGGTGAAAGGGAGGGAGTATCTTGAGATGAATGCTGATAGCGAATGGATGGAAACAAACTGGCTGTTTCCTGCCTTGTTTTTCTATTGGAGAAAAAAAGGAGCTGACAATAAAAGGAACGTGAAAGCTCAAATACTAATAGCAATCAAAAAAGAACGAAGATGAAGGAGTGATAGTCAAGAAAAAAGGGAGAGGAATTAGAAAAAGAGAGTGGTGTGGAGAAGTTGGAAGACCTCAAAGACAGTTGAGATATTAATGAATGGACGTTTGCCTCCTGAAGCGCACCCTGCCGTGTTGCCCGTAGCGTTCCCACCTCCCACAAGGACTCCCTTGACGGAGATTTAGGGACTTGTTTGGGGGGAGATGAGTGGCTCAGGTACCCTTTGCTTAGGCCAATAACAGCCCCAGAGTGGCTTCCAGACCCTCGCCTGACCCACCCCGGGTGCCTGAATCAGCCACCTTACTGGAAGCCGAAAAGGGCCCGGCGATCCCTATTATTTCTCTTGACTATTCTTGGATTCTTCGGCTCCCCGTCTGAGACCTTCTGCAGCACAGGGTCTGGACCGTTCCGGAGATCGCATCTTTCTCGACTTGTTTACTGCCACTGAGAGAGGTGATCTACGAGAGCTTCGACCCAAGAAAAACCCGTGGACTTCCTCTGTCACTCACTACATGGATGATCACGATCCGTTATTGGAGAGCTTTCTTCCCTTGTCGAGGATGAAGAATCCCACGATGCCAGACCCTATGATCAAGTTCAGACAATCCGGGGAGAGCTGAAAACGCCTTTGTTTGCTTCTATTTTCATCAACACTCAACAGCTCAGGGTGCAGGCTCTCCGTCCTTTCCTAGTCATAGTTTACTTTATGGGTTCTCGAAAAGACTCCAGAGGTTGGCGAGACGAACCTCGACCTTATTCTCGATTCATCTTCCGTTATATACCTCGCACCATTCAGCTACACAGAAGTTTATGGTGTCACACAATCAGTGATATCCACACGGTGCTTCCCGAGCCCTGGCGCAGCGGGCAGAACCAAACCAAACACGAGCAGACAATGAGCACGGAATCCCAATATATGTCCCTTTCCGTGGTATACACCCTCGCCATCGATCTATCCATGCTGATTCAAACCCTCCACGGATATTGGATAGTTGGTTTCCCCTCTTTCCGCCTAGTTCTAGACCACTTAATTACCAAGGACCGATTTTATCTGTTCCGGATGGATGCTTCGTCCAGTTTTGGCATGGAATCGAGCACTGATATCCAGCCATCGATCACGTTCCCATTTCAAAGCGATCCGGTGCAGAAGCAACACATCTTCTACGGTAAAGTCATCACCATGGTAGTATCCACCCTGCGTCATACTGCTTTGCCGGATGGGATGATTATCTTCATCCGTCTACCCGACTCTTAGTTGATCCCCAAGCACCACAGAAGCCGAGCATGGGGAGTAGGGTACCTCGTTAGCGCTCGCTTTGATCTTGGTCACTATTTTGCTGCAAAAAGCGACACGTTCATCTTCCTTCGTAGCCTCAATTTCACCGTCCTGCTCGAACCCTTCATCTGTATCGTCGTCAGAATCCTCGATCAATCTATTCCTACTGTACAGTTTCGAGCGATCACTGCGGATGTTGGCCCAACGTCTTTTGAGCTTCTCGGGTGGTTCGCCATCCATTGCCGTCGATACCCCCCTCAATGGAATTTTATTGGTCCTCATACCCGGAGGTAGTTGATCGTACCCAGCGGGGTCATAGGGCCCCCCCGCGAAGCGGTCTCTCTTGCGCATTACTGTGCTCGGTTTCGTATATCTTAGGGTGCATCTTTGCGAGGTCCGGACAGTTCGACCCTGTGGAGTTAGTTAGAACCTGTGCCAGCGCATGCAAAGAAGCTACCATCGGCGAGTATCGAACTGAGTTTCGCTCACCTGTCCTTCGTTAAAGGGCAGCTGGTAAGTATTGCCATTTAAGAATTTGCTCAGAGAGACTCGATGACGCCGACCCTCGGTTAGGAGATACGGCATTTTGGCTATCGGAGTTCAAGAGACAAGAGGTAGACAATAAGTATGAAGGAACGCGTTTATTTTTGGGATGATATGCAACCTGCTGAGAATGCACCATTCGGTACAGGTGAGGGTCATGCGACAGGTGCGAGGAACTACCTTACGCAGTATGCTCGACCACCTATTGTGACTTCCTCAAGCACACAGCCAAGTTATGTTTACGGTAAGTGCCTACCTAGGTACTATGTAGCACCACTCAATAGCACATCTAACCCATAAAGGAGTTTCTAGACGGTTTGTTGCGTAGAGGTACCTTGTACTTGAAAGACAGTGCAGCACACCGAAGAAGCGATGTGGCCCGCGACGCTACGTCAAAGAATGAAAGACATATCTAGGTAACCAGGGCATCAAGGATAATTATCCAGCGCAGAACTGTCCCCATAATAAAGCTGAAGCCCAGGAACCGCCTTCGTGTGTCGAGCTGGGTCAAATAGGTAGGGGTTGTGCAAGGGAACTTGGACGGATTTTGAGTGGTGGATTGTTTGGGGTGGTCCGAGCGCCCGGGAATCCCAAAAAGGCAGAGACCACCTTGCGCGTGAGTTGGGCTGTCTTTCTAGCACACATTCATTCACCACGCTCTCCCTCAACGCTAGGGCACTTATTTCCCTTCCGTCCCAGCTAGTCCAAGTGCTTTCCATTGATCGAGGATAAGACTGCAGGCCGAAAAGAAACCGAGAACAGATACTCCCACCATGCGATTCTCCGTGGCCTCCTTCCTCATCGCCGCACTGAGCTGGATCACTGTTGTGTCTGCACACAACATCCAGCTCCGGGCTCATTCGCGAGAGTGCTTCCATGAGGCTTTGCATAAGGATGACAAGATGACTGTGTCTTTCCAGGTTGGCGACAGGGAGTTCGGAGGCAGCGGAAATCTGGAAATTGATTTCTGGGTACGCAAGCTCCCCGATCCGCAATGGCGGCCGAAGAGGATATTGTTCTCTATTCTGAGGGCCCGACCGAATCAATGATATATTTCTTGGGTATAGTAACAAGCTAATGTGTGATTTTTACACTGCTTAGGTCGAAGATCCCTCGAGAAACCGCCAGTACTTCAGACAAGCTATTTCGTCTGAGGATTATTCGTTCACCGCTCACACCGATGGTAAATACGTATACTGCTTCAGCAACGAAGGTTGGACCTCGAACTCCAAGGAAGTTTCGTTCAATGTGCATGGAATTGTGTACGTCCCGGAATCGGAAATGCAGCAGGATCCTCTGGAGACCGAAGGTAGGAGCAATACTTGATATGGAGCATCTTGGCACTCTGAACCAACTAATTGTTCGTCCGACTAGTTCGCCGTCTATTGGAAGCCTTGGCTCAGGTTAAGGATGAGCAGTCGTATATCGTTGTGAGAGAGCGCGTCCACCGAAACACAGCGGAGAGCACAAATGCCCGAGTGAAGTGGTGGAGTATCTTCCAGCTTGCGGTGCTTATCGGAGAGGGTATTTTCCAGGTGTGGTGGTTGAAGCGATTCTTCGAGGTAGGTGATACCCTACAAACTTTGCTGTGCCTTGGTTCGTCTTTGCTGATTCCTGGTGACATTGCAGGTTAAGCGCGTTGTTTGATGTACGTTTATGAGCGAGGTTTCTCAAAGGGTATATTCGACCCTTGGCTTTTTTTTTTATTTATTCTTCATTTTCAAAATAGAAGCACGAAGCTTCTCGAACGGCTTCATTACCTGAAAATTAGTATTTTGGAAGAATTATACGATTCATGTACACAATCACGAACAAATGAATTTTCCAATTTCTCTTGGCCCCCGCGCCTTGTAAGCACCTGACGTAGCCTTGTAAAGTTGATTGTCAACGGCGAGAGCTTCTTCAGCTTCTTGGAAACCCCGCACAGTTCACCCTTCACTCCATCCTCGCATCCCCACACTTCTCGAGTATTTGATCGCGTCCACAGCCTGCATCAACTCTACTACCTACTCTGAGTAATCAGACAGAGTCCGGAACTTGATCCCGGCGCTCAACTCACATCGAAACTAGGCTGCCAAAAAAAAATGGACGATATCAATGCGGTATCATGGCCAGACTTGAGCGACCCCTTATTTTACTCCTGCTGGCGAAGACAATCATGCCAGGGATGTCTACAGGGTGATACCCCATGTAGCTGGTGCGCAACGGTAGGTTCAACCTGGATCTTATGTTGTTTAACTTCGTCTTTCATCATTTTCCTTTTCGCCTCCACTGCCGCAGCCCCCAACAACGACAGGAACTATTCGCTAACCAAGCAAACTATTATTATTTACCGAATAAAGTCCTCCATGTGCGTCCCTAACCCCGGCTCCTTCCCGATCCTCGCCCCCCTCAACTCCTCCGATATCTGTCCGCTCGGGTCCCGAGAACGCTGGGAGCTCCGTGCCGTCCCCTTCGGATGCAACGTGAGCACCATCACCTTTCTCACGGCCGTGGGGGCCGTCCTGGGGACGTTGGTGTTTATGGCCCTGGTGTCGCTTGTGTTTTGTCTTTTGAAGGTGCTGGTGCTTTGGTTAAGAGGGAGCAAGTCTAGGGCGAGGAGAGGAAGGACTCGGTATACGGATTGGGATGTTTTCCCGGTCTTTGTAGGTCGTCGTCGCTCTATACCTCGTGATTTAGGGGAAGAGGAGGGGCGGTATAGTAATGATCCAGAAAGACGGCCGTTATTGGGGCGGGGGATTTAAGGAGTGTGTAGGTCGTGTTTTTGCTTAGTTTCTTACGATGGAACTTTGCCATGATGTATATGAAAGGGATATTATTGCTTTCCATTTCCGTTTTGAATTGCGGTGCGAGTCATGGCACTACAACATGTGTGACGATATCTGGCGATGTCTTTGCTTAACCGTGGACAACCTGTCCAACTCTGTATTCAACCACAATGGGCTTTCCCTTCTCAACGGTAAAGCGTCCCTGGCCGGTAAAAACTCGGTTCTCGAGGTCTTTGTAGCGTGGGTCGCCCGTCTAGATTCGTTTGTTAGTAACTCAGCCTGGCTTGTATCACGACTTGGTAGAACTATAACTCACCTGGAAAGTGGCGTGGATGACTTTCATAACCTCTTCGTTAGTGTCACTTTCCCTTGAATTCTGCCGGATAATAACTCACAAGAGTTTCCAAAAGGAGTGGATCCATCCTTCGCAGTTCCGCTGAAGACGGCGTTCTCTGCATCGGTCAGGCTGATGACACCGGTGTAATTCAGGTAGATAAGCTTCAAGTTATACTTCCGTTAGTTAATAAATCTAGGCAAGGCAGACATGTAGACTTACAGCATCATCCTTGGTTCTATAACGAGATTTCAGTTTAAGGCTTGTACGAACATGGGGGGTAAAATCCAAAGCAATCCAACATACTTCATAACGCCATGGGCGTTCAATCGGAGATGACCACCATCGGCATCCGTTGAAATGTAGTCATTTCCGGTGCCAACGAACTCGGCATCGACAGCAGGGGAGAAGCTCGCCTCGCTTTTGACGGTGCCTCCAATCATAGGCTGTATTTCGGTTGTGAGATCCAGTTGCCCGCAGAATGAGGGGTAAAGACACCACTTACCACAACCTGTAGGTTACCTAGAGCATTGTTGGTAATTGGCCGAGGATCCGAAAAGAAAGAGTAGAGTTCAAAGCAAGCTCACCAATAATTTGAGGGGGGCCGATTGTGACCTAAAGGTAGCAGTTTGTGTCAGCCGGGAAATGAGCTTATGACGCAATTCCCCAAGAGAGGTTTCAGTTTTGCAGCGTACCTTGAATGTAAATGCGGGTTGGAGAGTAGGGAATCCGGACATGATGGCTTAGGCTTAATGGGATGGTTTGATTTAATTCCAAGGTAGAGGTTTGGGAGCAGAGATAAGCTAATTCCGTGAAGTACAAGATGAAAGAGGGGGTTCCGGGTACTTATTTACCTCACCCAAACCTCAGAGCTCGAAGGGTCTGGAATCCGGATGCTCCGGTGGAGATCCTTCTGCCAATCTCCTTCTAGTACAGGGTGGTTTTCTGGTAAAGGTCCCTGAGTAGTATGTTTGCAGAGCGCAGCTCGGCTCCCCTCGGGTTGAGCTCGGCTAACTACGGTAGATGTTATTTCTCCTATCAATCAGCAAAATCACCACTAGACCACAAAAAGGTGCCATGGCATTCTTTAGTAGTGCAGAGTAAAGGGAATAGATGCTCGATCTCAGGTTAACACCCCTCCAGGTCATAGATGGATGTAATCTGTGAGCTGCACTCGTTGCTAGCTCTTGTCGTGCCTCTTGTGGGCTATATAGATACACGCCTACCCTATAGTAGTCAATTCTTCTTCCACTATCTTACTCTAAAGCATATCTGGGTTTGTTCCAATCTTCCTGACCTTGACATCGGTCGGATTTGAACATAGACTCTCGTGGTGGTCTGAAGGCGATTCCAGGCTTATAATTATCAATTAGTAAAATTATCACAAGACCACAAAAAGATGCCATGACATTCTTCGTGCAAAGTAATGGAAATGCATGCTAGATCTCAGGTTGACACCTTCCATGCCCCGAGAAATACAGAAATGGCGTTATCTGATTGTGGAGTGACCGATAAACGAGAGCGATCTGGCCCAGTGACATCCTTAGATCTGATATACTGTGTTTTAGGTATGAGACACAGACGCCTCATTCCCAGATTCTTCCAGGAATCCAATCACCGTTTGCCACCATGGGGGTGGGAACAGTTAATAATATGCCTGGGAGCCTCAGTCGTGTTGTGGGAATGATGAAAGGCACTAAAAATGTACTCCGCATTGGCGGTCAAGAATCCCAACTCCCACCCCCCGATTATTGTCCAACAGCCTGGTTCCTCCCATGGCGAACCAACCACTACCCAGCCCCCTGGGATGGTAAAATTAGAACAAATCTTTCTTTGCCGTCTTGGGTTATTACAGCGACGTGATTTGTCCTGAAACCTCGCGAGACCGACCTTCGATGCCACGCTGGCAGTGGCCTTGCCCTGCCAGCCAGCTGTCAGTCTTGCGTCCGTCCAGTCAAGTCCTGCCGCCATCCCAGGCTAAAGAAGCGCGCGGACATGACACTAACTCCATCCAACATTTAGTCGAGCGAACCGTCGCAAGGCATCGCCCAGATTGGCGCACTTCAGGCACAAAAGAGGATCTCATTTTGCTCCAACTTCCGGAGTATTTCGCTGCAATAATGCGCGGTCTGGCAGCCAAGGTTTTACTGATGGGCAGGTTCACTCGTGCCAAAGTGAGGAGATCCACTAGGCTGGTCCTATCGCGCCCACCGGCTGGTTCAGCAGCTGCAAGGTCTAATGAAAATCTGCAGTTGGGCTTTGACACGTATCGAACTAAAAGATTGATGCGCTGTCCGTCTCCCGTCTCATGGCATGGCTGAGGGGAGGATTGCCACTTTCGCTCCCAACTCCGTAATTATTATTCTGAATATTTGCTTTGAAAGAGATTTTTATTTTATTTGGTTCATTGTTACGATCCTGGGGCTAACCATCGCTCGGCCTCCTTCCTGCCCGACTCCCTCACACTGTCAGCAGTGCGAGAGAGCAGAGGGGCATTGAAAGAGAAGGAGGGAAACGAAGTTAGAAGAAGATCGGTCAATATCTGGATCAACCCAGAAACTCCATCCATCTGTAGGTTGCGAGAACGTCGTCTCGCTCTTTGTCAATTGAAACAACGTCATTATCGTGGTGGGCTTCGATCCGCCTGAAGGATTAACAACGGAAATTCTGCCAGGACAAATTATCTTATTTTTTCTTCTCCTAATAATATTCTTCCTTGCATCACGGTTTTCACTCCTGCCAACTCTTTATTTTACACGCGGAGCAGCGAATCCACTTTCCACCAGTTGTGGCTGATATCGTTTTTTGGGGCTAATTTTGGCCTTTACCGACCAGCCATTCGGTGGTTTGGCATTTGAACTGCCTAAGGTTCTTGGGAAACAAGACAAAATTCCCCCCCTCCCCAGGCTGGATAATAATACATCATCATCATTTTTGCTGCCATGGCCAGGTAGTAATTGTGTCCTCGCTGCCAGCTCACAATTAGCGAAAAAGCGCAGGCTCTTTCCTCACCAACGCCTTGCCGCTCCCAAGTTGCACACAATGAACCGAAGTTGTCTCATGCTTTTCAACCGCGATCTTCCTCTCTCGCCCTGATTGCCCCCGATTGACTTGTCTTTTTTCGTGATCCTTGCGTTGTTAGGTTCTTTTCTTCGTCGCTGATTTCATTTATTACCCTTTTCCCAACCCTATTCCGGCTCATGGTCTCCTTTGGCGAACCGATCGATTTGATAGTCCACATACAACCAAACCCTGTTCAAGAGCTGTCGCATTGAATTTGTTTGTTGAGGAGCACTGACCTGCTCAATCTTATTTTTATTGATTGATTTTATCTACGACAATATTTTCTAATCCCTCCTTCTTTTTCCGATTTCTCAATTATCCCGAATTACGTCCTGTATACCATAGTTCTCACACTTCGACGGCGCTGCTAGTTCATTCTCGGGAGGCTTCGTTCTGGCTTGATCATCTATATATGTAACATACCCTGCTCATCTGGTGCTATCGGTAGGTGCTATTCGAGAAGCGATCTCGCCACCGATTGCTCGTCCGTCGAATATCCGGCTCAGTTTTAAAAAACGAAATTCAAGGAAAAAGAAAGGAACAACAGAAATCCCTGCGGAAATAGCGTGCGGAAGTGATTTCTTATTTCCCACAGAGCTCCAGCAACATCCCTGCTTCGAACATACGCGAATCAAAAGACAGGTCATTCGCTTTTAAGCGCTGGACACGAGCATGGAAAGCTCTGGCTTTTGACTTCAAGAAAAGCTGACCTTTTTCTATTTACTGTTTGCGCGCGCTTCCGAGGTAAGCTCATTCTTTTCGTTTGGCGCTCACCTGTGTTTCACCTTTTATGCCGATTTACCTTTAATATTAAATGTTAATTGTCTGCCCATACGTTTATTTTTTGATTTTCTCTCGTCGCAATTCAAAGATTGGTCATTGTTTTTATCTTTCTTGGAACTTCTTGGTTGCAGTTGAAACTCGAACTTTAGAACATTATCTGCCTATCGCAACTCGCTATGGAAATGGCTAATATAAATGGCGATTGTTTTATGAACATAGAGGCCGAATCTCTCGAGCTGTGGATGGCTTCTGCAGAGGTAGATCAGAAGGCCTTGGGCAACTTCGCGGCCATCACCAGCCTTGAACACCCATTCCTGTCGGCCATGCTGTACAAAATTCTGGGTCTATCGGTGATGCTCTCGAAAAAGCTCCTTCGTGCTCGACGACTGCGGCGGCTTGATCCCACCCGAGAAACAAAGTCCCTTCAGCTGTACCACCATATTATATGGCTGTCACGCGAAGGCTTATTAATTCTTGAAGAATTCGTTCTTCCCATGGTAGACGCTTACATGGAACTGAAGATCTTAGCCTATAAGCTCAGAGCGTCGTTCTACCACATATTCGTTCTGTTTCACAACCAACCCGCAATTCATTCACCGGGAATAACCAGTCTTTCAAGCAACGCAACCGTGTCCAATAGCGCCTCTGACCCAGAATCGCCGTCCAAAGAGCAAATCTCACGATTCTCATTCAAACCAAAACCAGATGTCATATCAACCACCACACAAGCAGGTGGGATATCGGGAGACAGGTTGCGAGTCAAAGTGACACCAGCTCCCCCCCCCGGCTTAGCACCTGTCCAACCCCCGAGACCAACGTCGATGTTTCTTCTCCCAGCTCTTGATTACACACCAACCGCTACCGCATGCTTCAACCATGCCGCGCTTCTGGCCGAACGATTCCTCCCAGGCTCGCATCCTCTACGGCTTTCTATCAAACTCGAATACGCTGCGTACCTCTTCGACTGTCTACAGGACTCCAATGGCTGCCGCAAAATGGCCAAGCAAGCTATCGCTGATGTCTACAATGCGCAAGAAGGAATGGATGATGAAAGCTTCGAAGATGCGGCCGAGATTGTTGGGATTTTGGGCAAGATGGTCAAACGCGGCAATAAAATTTACAGCGCAGGAGGCTCCACCACTCGTAGTGGAACCCCAAAGGGCGAGAGTTCGCGGAGCGAGGGGAATCGAACACCACAAGGGAAGAAAAGTGCATCCCCACGAACGCCGGCGACGACAGCTTCAATACCAACCCCTAAACCTCAGAAGTCCCCGAAGAAAGGTCTCTCTGTGGCAGAACCTAATCCGACGATGATGAACCCTATTTGATACCCGACAGTAATCCTGATTCCCCAGATGTTTTTAATGTACAGGCTACCAGAGACCATTGCATTATGAGTGATGCAAGAGGTCATTGTTTGTTACCCTTGGAGTTTCTTGCTTCCCATGCTTAATTGTTATTACCGTGTATTTTTCTTCCTTTTTCTTGTATTTTCATATGTTGAGGTTTCTGGTCACCCACTGGATTCGATCTACCACCACACGGAGTATATATCCCGCTGATTTCGCCTGTTTATATTAGCTCACGCCACCTTGGAGGGTTGGTTGATTTTTGTTGGTTGCCAAAATACCGTGTATGTTATACTGATAGACTATTTGTGATATTTTTGGCATTTCATTTTGGAGAAAATTCAAGACTTGAGATATTATTGACCTCGTCCGCACACCCTTCTTCGGTGAGGTTGCCCCCAAGAGGCTCTGTGTCTAGCCTCAGGCAGCAACCGGGTTGCACCAGCCCGGGAGGTTACTGGTCCCAGCAAAAGTCCATGGGCAAAAAAAAAGCTTAAATTATCGATCCACGCTGCTGCAGCTCTAACTTCTCCTCAAACATATATATGCACGGCAAAGTTAGAGCACTTGTACTGCCCTCAGGCAGCGAAATACCATCCTCGAATCTCGGATATTCGTCATCTCTGCTGCCAAGTTCTTAATTGGATGTTCGTTCGCCGCTGAACCAGTGTGCTGGGCTTATCACTGACTATCGACCTTGGCAACGTCCGCTTTCGAGCTGCAAGGTTACGTTACGATTTGTCTTTTACGTCATCCACACCTCGTCGACTGACGATTTTCACAACCGCTGGGGATCGACACAGTTGCAGGCAGCGATCAAACCACTTCACTTTCTTTCTGCTTCTCGCCACGGTCGATCTCGTTTCACGTTGCAGCACCTTTTATCCGAGGGTATGAAATCTCAAGTGCGCACCATCTTCCTGACCGACCGACAGATTCTTTGTCTAGCTTCCCTGCCTCCGAACTATTGCCAATAATCCGAGACGGAGGAAAGTGAGGGGAAAAAGAAAAGAAAAAAAAAAAACCAAAATTAAAAAAAGAGAGAGGAAGGGATCCAAAAAGTGCACCTTGTCGAGGTGGAACAACTGCATATCTTCGGGTGACGGGCATCTGCAAGGCCCCCGGGGCACGAGCTTGCATACCACATTCCGAGCTTCAGCGGGCCCGTCTTCTCACGGCAATGAGTTTGATTGTTCTGGAAATTCTGAAGGAACGCAAGAATTTTATCGGCATACCTTCGCATTTGCGGCAATCAAACCTCCGCTGCCAGTCTTTGAGCCTGGATCATGCGGTCGGGGCTCCAGAAACCTGTTGCTATCCCATTTATTGTGCTCATTTTGTTCTCGCTGCTCAGCCTCGTATCAACTTTCGCGAAGGAATGGGAGTTTAAGGGTCTTAATTTGGGGTATATCATGTACCACCAGGCTGAAAGTTGGCGTATGTTACTTGCCTCTGTTACTGGTTGTCGGTGCTTCGCTAACCGAACACCTACAGCGTCTTCTCGCGTAAAAAATGGCTCAGTTGCTCTCCGATCGAGATTATCGGGTACTACTAGTATTCACTGCGAGTCGTGGCTGGCCGAGGATTCCTCTCAATCATGTTTTGATTGCACATCTTCTTTACCACAGCCTGCGATAAACGTCCCACCAAGGAGCTCGTTCGAAGCGGGATCCGTTCCCGAACACGGCCCTGTAGCCTATACTTCAAGCGTTATGCGAGGAGTTGGTGCTTTAAAAGCGTTTGTTCATAAGAAGTGGGACGACCGCCAGGTTTTTCAACGCATCTCTCCTGGGGAAGCCCCATGCGTGGACACGATCTTGATTAAACCTACACAATCTCCGATCAATTCAACTACTGCGGCTGCGAGTAGAACGCTCCTCAAGCCTGACGATCACATTGCAACGTTTTCCGCAAAGTTTAACACTGAATACTATTTAATCCCTTCGATGCTCCGCAGTTTCAGTGAACTCTGGCAGCAGGCCTGTCATAATGGGAGTACTTGTTCTGGGGGTTTTGCTCCCCTGCATGTGCTTCGCCATATTCGCAATCCAATTTCCCCTTACCTTTCTGGGTTCGCCCCAGGCAAGAACCAGCCTGACCCAGCACATCCCCCGGTTGAAGGACCTCAACATAAAACAACACCTGCACCCATGGAGCCTCTGCCCAATGGCAGTGATGCAGTCCAGGATAATCTGCTTCCAGACTTAAAGCAGTCGCTCCCCACGCCAACTCAGTCACCACCCAAATCCGCAACAGCTGCTGGACAGCCACATGTTACCGGATTTGGACGAAATCCAGAGCACATGCGCGGTAGTTCTATGGCCATAGTGATAGGTCTGGTGGCTGGAGTCATGTGGTTTTGAGGGTTATTCCGTATCCGCGACATGATTTCCGACGAATCACGACTCATGGTGGTCCAATTCAATAATCGGATACCTAATTGCAGTCTACCTCGCAAAACCCTCCAATAACGAGCGACTGCGGTGATCCCTACATAAGGTACTCCCTTCTTGGGCTCTAAGTTTATAGACGATGGGGCATTGAATGAGCCCGTTATATCTGCTTGGAGTGTCGTGCGAAAACGAAACTCCAATTAATGTGTGTCCATATCCGGACCTTCTAATTTGGAACATGTGTCTCTTCTCGTCCAATATGTTCCCCTTCCTGCCCTTATCGCTTCTTGCTTCTTTAAGCGATATTGATTATTGGCTTCTTGGTTCATATACGTTGCTAGATGACGGTTTCAATTCTTGTATATGCCACAGAACTGGGAAAGAGCCACTTTTAATGTCTTAACGATGGACAGATTAATGGATATAAATAAGGACGTGGGGGTTTCTACACCCCTTAATGCTGTGAGCCTCGCTTTGATTGGATTGGTCGGACAGTTGCAACATGTAACTCGAATAAAACTTTATAATTATCTCACACTTTGAACACCGGTTTAATGGGCTTTCACGTTGGGAGCGACTTGCCAAGGAGGCTCGTAGACGGGTAGACTGCTAAAAGGGATATGAAGTCCTTCAATCCCAGGAATTTCAGCAGAACTCCTCTCGGGTAGGGCTGGATTTATGTAATAAGATGAGAAACCAGAATGTTGCCAAGAAATATTTTCGATCAGATAACCATCCCGTGACTGACTGCTCCCCTTCCAAGACTTCCAAGAACTCCGCTCACAGATTCCAATTTCCGCTCAATTAATATAATCAAGTCGAGACCGCAATTTCTCTCTCCATTAGAAGTCAGAAAATTTCAAAATCTAACCCTTTCAACGGGCTGATCTCCCTCCGACCCAGCTCCGCAATCCGCGCCATGGAGGACAGCCATTTCCGTCACAGCCCTTCCCATCACCCCTTCCACTCAAGCCACCTCCATAGCCCTCGCGACACGGAGGGCATCACCACCGCTCTCGAGCCTCAAGCGACCCAGCACCACTCTAGCGACCTTCACGATGAGGAAGGACAACCTCCTCCCCGTTATACCCAAGAGAATGACCCGTTTCAACTCGCATCCAAACTCAAGTCTCCTGAAGAAATCCGAGACATTCACCCGCAGGCGAACACTTCGCGAAAACGCAATAGTGCAGGCGGCTCACGCATGATGACTTCGTCCGGACCCCCGTCTACTGGTCTGAACATCAGGAAGATTGCAAGCGCATCGGCTCGGAAGCAGCTGCAAGGGTTCTACCACGCACAGAATGAGAACATTGAACGCATGTTGAAACCCGTAGAGGAGCACGTCCGTGACGCCCGCGAACTCAACGCCAACAACCAATTGAAATATAAAATTGCAATTTATGGTAGCTTTGCGGCAAATATCTGTCTTTCCATCCTGCAGCTCTATGGTGCTATCGCATCTGGCTCCCTCTCTCTCTTCACCACCATGGCTGATTCCATCTTCGACCCCTTGTCTAACCTGACTCTTCTTCTCTGCAACAAGACTGTCAATCGTGTTGATCCTCGCAAGTTCCCCGCAGGCAAGGCTCGAATTGAAACCGCGGGAAATATCTGCTTCTGTTTCCTCATGACGGCTGTCTCTATTCTCCTCATTGCCTTCTCCATCAGGGACCTCGTGGCTGGCTCCGACACTGAAACAAGCGACTTCCATCTCCCGTCTGCCATTGCTGTTGTTGTTGCCTTTTGCACGAAATTCGCTTTGTTTCTGTATTGCTTTGCGCTCCGCCATCAAGTCTCCCAGATCCGGATCCTATGGGAAGACCACCGGAACGATCTTTTTATCAACGGGTTCGGTATCCTCACATCCGTCGGTGGAAGTAAACTCCGCTGGTGGATCGATCCCATGGGTGCTGTCATTCTCTCCACCCTTATCAGTGTTTTATGGCTCCATACCGCCTACCATGAGTTCCAGCTTTTGGTCGGCGTCACCGCTGATACTAAGATGCAGCAGTTGATCACTTATATCTGTGTGTACACCTCTTTTCCATCTAATTTTAGTTACGCATGCTGATCATATAATAAAAACAACAGCAATGACTCATTCCCCACTCATCACTGCCATCGATACTGTCCGCGCTTATACGTCCGGACCCCGACTTGTCGTGGAAGTGGACGTTGTCATGGACCCATCTGAGTCCCTGCGTGCTACCCACGATGTCGCAGAGGAGTTACAGATTAAACTCGAGTCTTTACCTGATGTTGAACGTGCCTATGTTCATGTTGATTACGAAACTACACATAAGCCGGAGCATTTTCTCAAGAAGGAGCTTTAAAATTCATCAACTCTAACAGATGGCTCGTTTATCGGAGAGCCTTCTTCGCGCTCCTTATGACCTAACTAATATATCTAATAAATATTATCTACCAATTTAATATTCTCTACGGAATTCCTCGTATTTATGCCAAAGCCTTGCAGGAAGGTTTCAGCCACCGTCGATCATGATCGTCCTGTATCGCCTTCCTGGTTGCTTTACCATTACTTTCTCCCGGAGCCCTTGATCCTGACAGTTTGATTCTTACCCCACTTGGTGATCAGAGTAGCTGGCCTGGAACTTGGAAATTTAACTGAGGGATAATATATCTACACTAACCTGTGCCAGCCTTAAATATCTCCTCTTTTTCTTGTGTCGTATTCCTGATGCATGTTGAAGCCGTCCACGCCACCTGCTCCACTGTATGCAATATTTCCAGCGCTAATGTGACGCGGTATAAAGCCATATTCCTAAAAGGGTGAAATCAAGAAAAAGCAATAACATTGACGATGAGAGCTTCTAACTGTTCATCTCAGAAGAAATTAGGTATCTATGAACTCGCTTCGAGTTTCTTCAGAGTATATATGATTGGGGTGGAATGGTTGTTCTATTGATGAGAACTTGGGTAGCTATGTCCAGTATGAATTCTTAATAGAGTATTGTCCAGTTTGAACGAACGTTTCATGAAAGATTATGACGATTCATGTGCATAACATCCAAAAACTGTGATTCTCAGCTGCGAGTCTTATAGTAGTAGCATGCCGCGCTTACTGTCTCAGATGATTCACATGGCAACTTGAACCAGGCTGGTCGAGATCAAAATAGACAAAACGGAGGAACTCATCCGCAGCGAAAGTTGGACTCTGTATATTTTCTGGCCTATCTTGGAGTCAAGAAATCAAAGGTAATTCACCGCTACCACAGACCGCTCTTCAGGCCCTTTATCAGGTTTCCTGGGAGAACGAAATATAGAATACATTTTAAAGTCAATAGTCCTGCCCCTTGCATCGCTAATGTCATCACATATATATATAGTGCCGCTATCAGGCTGATTGCTGGTATATCACTGCTGATGGATCTTGAATAGAGTCAACCTGTCTTGATTGACTGAATAGGTGTATATTTGGGCAGGGAGCATGGAAGCAAAGCAGGAGCATTCCTGAGAATATCGTGAAGGCTAAGGCTGGGAACGTCACCCACATGCTCCTACACTTGCGCATGATGGGGACGCCCACACCTACAGCTGCATGCGCCGAACATATATATGCATAACCAAGGTTCCGTTCAGCTGGGCGATATTTATCCCACTGCCTTTCCTCCAACTACCGGTTCCAACCTCTCTCGTCCGCTCACCGGGAGAGAAAAGAAAAGAAAGGAGAGCCACGAAAGGGTAGAGACCAAAAATGGCTTCCAAATACTTCTCGAGCACCATTACAGAATGCCTGTTTGTACTCACAGTCACCTTTGCCTTTGCCCAGTCGACCATCTTCTCTGGTATGGCTACGGTTATGACCGATTCTATCGGCCGTGACCTTCACATGGATGACCAATTGACTTGGATCACTTCTGCCTGCCTGTAGGTTCCGATAATTTACTCTCAGTTATACCCCCTGTAGCTTTCTATGGTCACTCTTTCTGACTTAAAATCTACCACAGATTAACGAGCGGAGCATTCGTCCTCCCATTCGGTAACTTATCAGACATGGTCGGACGCAAAAACATGGCCCTCATCGCCATGATCTGTTCCAGCATTGGAGTCTTTGCAGCCGGCTGGGCTCCCGACGGAACGAGCCTGATTATCTTCAGCGCCTTGATCGGCCTGTTCTCTGCCGCAGCTGTCACGCCGGCTGTCGGCCAGCTGGGTGCCGTATACTCTGAGCCGTCAAAACGGCGGAACCGGGCCTTTGCCTGCTTTTCGGCGGGTAACCCGCTCGGATTTGTCTGCGGGACGTTTATTGCCGGTGTCGTGCTACAACTGGCTTCGTGGAGGCCGTGCTTCTGGGTGTTTGCCGTGCTGTGTCTGGTGTTTGCGATCTTGGTATACTACACGGTCCCGGCGGATGTGGGTACAAGCCATATCAAGCTTCGTGAGGCCTTTTTCAGGTTCGATCTTTTGGGCGCTTTGCTTGTCACGGCGGGGGTTTCGTTACTATCTGCTGGCTTAACGTATTTATGCCAATCTCTTGAAAGAAAATTGGCATGTTGGCGCTGACGGGCAGGATAGGCTATCGGGAGTCGCACCCAAAGGTTGGGGCACACCCTACGTGATCGTCATCATCGTCCTCGGCGTGTGTTTGCTGGGTGTCTTTGTCTACTGGCAATCCGTCTATAAGTTCCCTCTAATGCCATTGTACATTTGGCGAGACAGGAACTTTTCTCTCGTACTCGCCTCTAATCCCTTCGCTTCTTTGACATACTTCTAACAAAAGCATATAGTTGATCGTCCTGCTCAGCATTGGAAACGCAGCCTTCACTTGCTCATCTTTCTGGCTCTGTCTATACCTCCAACGCGTCCAGCAAAAGCCAGCTCTATGGATAGCTATTTATCTGCTCCCGCAGAATATCAACGGATTGATAGTCAATTTCATTTGCAGTCTGATTCTGCACCGCGTGTCACACCGACTCCTGATGGCCATCGGGGCGGGGGCGTACCTAGTCAGCTTCGTACTCCTGGCCCTGCTGCAGCCAATCAGGTACTATTACTGGGCGTTTGTGTTTCCATACCTTCTGCTCGCGGTGGTGGGAGCAGATATCCAGTTTAATGTTGCAAATGTGCGCACTTCCGTCCCTCTTCTCTCGCTGGGGGGTATCATGCTGACAGAATAACAGAGCTATGTGATGTCCGCTCTACCGAAAGAGCAACAGTCGCTAGCTGGGGGAATCCTCAGCGCGGTCAACAAGATCCTCTCGAATATCGCACTGAGCATATCGACCGCGGTCTACTTTGCAGGCAAAAAAGCCGCAAGCGAGGACGATGAGCTGGCAGGTTACAAAGCGACCTTCTATATGCTTATTGCCATTGCAGGAGTGAATCTTCTCCTGGTGCCGTTTCTGAAAATCGAGCACAAGAAGATGGAGGACACAGCGCCTCTGGCGGAGGAGTCGCCATCAGGGGAGAAGAGGGAATGTGATGTGGGAGCCTGAGGCTGTCAACACTCGGGTCACATGATGAGATACGTGTTGGATGTTTGTTCTGTTTGCATAGTTTCGCTTTATCTGTGTAGATACAGTACGGTACTTGTCTCTATTCAGATTTCTCTTGATGTTCTTTTTTTAATGTTTGACTACTGCTTCGATAAGGTTTACTGGATCAAAATTACTATAAAGGTGTCAGTGGAGATGAATCTTATGTGAAATGGCCTGTTACGTTGGGGATAACGAACCATTTGAAGCTTGTCTTAGTGGGGAAAAGTGATCGCTTCAAAGCAAAGATGCTGTTAGTCGGCAAAAGAGGAATATATCTATACGGCCTATAAATGAGTAGCTAATGGAGCTATACAGCCGAGTTTCGCGCCTGAATTGAATCCAAGCCGCCAACGTCCCACTCAGTCATGGGTTCTATCTTGATGATCACCTGACGCCAGGTGTTACTTTCCCCGGCCGCCAGGTCCGAAGCTGACCAACATCCCACCACATTATTCCCCCTGTGATTCAACCTGGACTATCGAATTTCTTCTAAAACCAATCCTCAAAACGCCCGGCCCTCCCTTCCTGACGATATGTAGCTGGAATATTCCCCCTTTCCATCACAACAATGGTGCTGTCGCTATCTGTTCCTGGCTTCTCTAGATCATCTACCACATCACCCCCACTTCGTTCGAAAGATGGAAACAACTCTGTAACCCTGTCGGAAGCCCTTCGCAATAATCCCTTCGGGACCCCACAGCCCTGGTCTCGATCGTCGCTGAGCATCGCCCTCGAGGAGCAAAAACGAGAGCAGGAGGAGCTAAATCAAGCACTCAAGGCGCTGGTCCAAATCTTCCCGGATGTGAAGATCGAGGTATTCCGCGAACTCTTGGTCCGGTTTGATGGCAAAAGCAGACTTCACGTTTGCGTTGAACAGCTCCTTCGGCACAAGGAAAAATGGGTCGCAGGGCGATGGAATGTACCTACCGGGGTTGGTAGTAACGAAGGAGGAGAGGCATCCATCTCATCTCCTGAGAGCAGTGGGTCTGCTGGGCCCCTTGTTCCACCCAACGAGCTATTTCGAACCGACGAGTACAAAGCCGCCGTGAAAGCTATTTTGATGAAAGAGTTCACGGGATTGAGTAGGAGCGCGGTGGATGCTGTCCTGGCCGAAGTAAATTTCTGTTATACCCGGGCCCGTCCAATCCTGCAAGACCTGTCTCGGAAGACTTGGAGGGCAACATTCAATAGTATCCTACCTTCCTTCAAGCGCAAGAAAGAGAGGGATGACCACCCGCTGATAGCGTGGGTTCGCCATCCCGATGGAGAGCTAACGCCCCGTTTAAAGGGGACTGGATGCGAGGAGTTGGACTGGGAGTTGCACGAAGCGTTGTTGGCACCTTCGTTTCGGGTACGACTGCAGGAGCGGGAACAGCGAGACCGGAAATTGGCGGAGGAACTGAATGAGAGAGAGGCCGAGGAGGCTGGCGCGATATATGAGTGCGAGTGCTGCTTTACTGATGCCACGTTCGAGCAGATTTCGACCTGCTCGGACAATATGCACGTTATCTGCTACAGTTGCATCCGACACACCGTTCATCAAGCCCTGTTTGGCCAAGGCTGGAACACCTCAGTCGACATTGAGAGATCAACGCTGAAATGCCTCGCTCCGTCTGCTCATGAGAGTTGCCAAGGGAGTTTGGATGCACAGATCGTCAGACGAGCGATCCTTTTTGACATCGCGGGCTTGGAGACATATTCCAAGTTTGAAGCCAGGCTCGCCTCAGATGCTCTTTTAAAATCACGCTTTAAACTTATTCGCTGCCCCTTTTGCTCCTACGCCGAGGTCGACCCGATCTACCACCCCTCAGGAAAAGGGATCATTTGGCGGTTCCGCCGTGATGGGCTGATTTCCACCATTTTAATGACAATAATTCTTCTCGATTTCGTACCCTTCTTTCTGATCGTCATGGCAATATGTTATTTTTTAGATCCTAATACTCTCCCCTCCATATTCAACAATGCCATCCGCAACATGCGCCTCAAAGTCCGGATGAAAAGGTTCACTTGTGCGAACCTACGCTGTCAACGAGTTAGCTGCATGACTTGCCAAAAGCCATGGCGCGATCCACATGTCTGCCACGAGCCATTGCTTCTCGACCTCCGTGCGACTGTCGAGGCCGCTCGCACAGCTGCCATCAAGCGTACGTGCCCACGTTGCGGGCTTTCATTCGTCAAATCATCAGGCTGCAACAAACTCACCTGCACCTGCGGATACTCCATGTGTTATCTCTGCCGCAAAGCCCTCGGTCCGCCATTGAGATCAGCGGACGAACGAGGCCGCCCTCGACGCCAGGGCCCGAATCCGGAAAACCTCAACCCGATAGGCAGACCTGGCCTCGGCCTCGCAGTGGACGACGAGGATGACGAAGAGGAAGAAGAGCACGAAGGGTACCGCCACTTCTGCGAGCACTTCCGCGTCAACCCGGGATCCCGCTGCACCGCCTGCAACAAATGCGAGCTGTACCAAGACGAGGACGAGGAAGCCGTCGCCCGCCGCGCCGGCGAAAAGGCCGAACACGAATGGCGCCAGCGACACCAGATGACCGCTGCCGGGATCGGATCTGCGAGCGTCAACCATGACCTCGCCATGACGAGAGGGAGGCGGCAGAACGGGAGACTCTTTCTCCAGAGTCAGGGTAAGAGTTGGTCGTACTGGCTCGATGAGGTATGGCAATCTGGGCAGTGGAAGAGGGAAGGCCAGGTACTGGTCGATTGGATTGTCGAGCATGTTATTGTTATTCAGGAGATTTGAGGCCTCTTTTTGCCTTTTGCTCTTGGTGTTTGCGAAGGGGGTCAGACAAACTAGATAGATTGGCGTCTTGGTTTTAATGATGTGACGAAGACATGACAAGAATAATTATAGCTCTCTTAGAGAAATCTACCCTGTTATTGATATTATCGAGTATATCTCCTCTTGAATTTGTGAGGAACGAATACATAATTATGGCCAAGGTTTTTAAACCTGACTGCTTTGCATGACCAGCGCAAGGTTCAAAAGTATTATGGTAATGTTCTTCCAAGTAGAAGTGTTTTCCAGTCTCAATGCTCTACCGTCACTATTATCCCATACGATTCGGATCATTACATCCAAACCATGACACGTCCCACGAGGCGGAGGGGAACCAATAAAGGCAAAATTATCTACAAGGGTAGTTAGCCAAGTCAAAAGCAAACGGGAATAGAGAGACTTATAAGAAAAAAAAGGGGGGCCGTCCCCTCCAAAGAGGGAACGGCAGTTCACCGAACCCAGGCCAACTCGCAAATCAACTCCAGCCTCGGAATCATCGAGCAGCCCCGAGGAAAGCTCGCTTGCATGAATACCTATCCCGGAACCCCATGAAGTGCGGATGCGAACAAATGGAACAGACAAGCCTAGACTTTGATCCTCACCCGAGAGAGGTCCTGCTCTTCATTGCTGGGGTAAACCGCAGGGTCTAGAAGATCATGAAGTGACAAATTCCGTAGGAAAAGATCGGGGAAACGGGGTCGGACGCGAAAGCGTTGACAGAAGTTCAGTGAACGCAGCTAACAGAATTCGTCTGTCTCACAACTTTCATGATGGGGAACCCCTGTGACTGGGTCGTTGCGGGGGAGTTCAGTCGGATAACTTGATCGAACCGTTCCATTCCCGAATATTTCACCCAGACGTTCATGGTGGACAGTTCCTCACCCTGGGCAAAAAAGGGGCTTGTCGAAATCCTCTTGTGTGGAATACAGCGCCTCCGTGGACTAGTTTTTGTTTCCTCTCCGCATCACTGGGAATAGGAGGGCGGGAAATGAAACGGACAAAGAACATCCAGAAAAACCGCTTCAAGAATGTGTTCGGTGTCCATCAATGGAATCGATATACAACATACGTTGTAGAGAGATGGTTAACGCAGTCGATCCAGACCTTCAGGTGAAGCGCAAATCGGCGGCTGGTGCCATGATTTGGGGTCCGTCGGCCTTGAATTTGGGGCAACGAGTCAACTAGGCTGGCGAAGACTGATCGAGGACCGGAACGTGACAACAGGCCGAGATAACTTGGGTGGTGTTTTGCAACGACCACCCAAGAACCATAGCGTCGGTCTTGCAACAAAAAAGAATCTTGCTACAATTCAATCAATTGGGCAATTTTCAGCCACCTGATTGAATTGATTCCGGCAAAAGGATTTCTCTCTTATATAAACAAGTGATTTTATGGCTGTATGGAGGCAAAGTCGAGGAGACATCTGTTGTGTTCATGATCAATTGATGGCATGCAATGGTTTCCAATGAACTTAGGTCCGCATTGATGTAACATCAATTTGCCTCCTTTTAGGGAGGCCCCCAACGAGTTTTGCTCACTTGATACCCAGTATCTTTCGCGATTCAGGCACAGACAAAAGACCGTCTGCTGTGGATCCGCATGGCACGCCCAGCATTGGTAAACCGACGTGTGCCCTTTTAAAGAGCTAAACACATGGTAAACCGTCTTTTACTGCCTTCCGGCTCTGGACAACTACCGTTCGTCGAATTGACTAGTTGGTAGCCGCCGCGTTGAACTGCGAGACGTTTAAACCGACAAGAGTACATTAGGGTTAGAGTTCCCAATCTCAGCAATCGAACCCCCCCCCGGGGCCAAGTGATTCACTGAAATTAGGATACTGCAGAGAGACAGGATCTGTATAAATATTGCCATTGTAGGCAAAGAGGCGCGAGCTTGCAACTGAGGAGTCCGGGGGCATGAACGTGGGTCAGGTTTTGGTGCGGCGTTTCGATAACAAGTATCTTGAATGACTGAATTCCGCGACGATGACACGGCAATTGCCTATCATGGAATTGTTTGAGCCGGATTGGTACTGAAGCTGTGATGGTTGAGAAGAGAGCAAAACAAGTGGATGGCAGGAAGGGGAAAGAGACTCAGGCACGCGCCGCCAGACGCGTCATCACGTGATTACCACGGAATGAAACGGCGTCATATTTCTGCCTTGATGCCTGGGGCCTTCCATATTTCTACTTTTGTTGGATCTTGGTGACTCAAGTTGACGAAAGGAAACTCTGCTTTTCTCTATATCTAGCTTCCAGAAAAAAAGGTATAAACATGAACAAATAGAGAAAACATAGACGTCTCGCGTCTATGATAGACTACCGTAAACAGAAAATTTTTGCAATATCACGCTGCGGCTAAATCATCAACTGGAAAGTCTACGCCTTGGTAATGACAACCTCAAACGCTTGCCCTAGAATCTTCAGGCCGGTCTTGATCTGCTCCTCGGTAATGGTGAGAGGAGGAACGAATCGGAGGCAGCCTTCACCAGCAGTGATTATCAGCATACCCCGCTCGCGCGCGGCGGTGATCAGGTCAGATGCCTTGGGAGAGAATTCTTCAGAGAGCTGAACGCCTAGAATGAGGCCACGGCCGCGAATCTCGGAGATGACACCAGGATACTTCTTCCCGAGATCATTGAACCCTGAAATGAACAAGGCAGACTTGGCCTCGACGGCCTTTTGTAGCTCGGGATCTGCAAGGCGCTCGATGATGTGGTGCGCAACACGGCAGGCCATTGGGTTACCTCCGAAAGTGGTACCGTGATCACCGGCCTTGATATGCTCGGCGACGGACTTTCCGGACACGATAGTGGCACCGATGGGAATACCGTTGCCGAGCGCCTTGGCGGAGGTCAGGATATCGGGATGAGCAGCCTCTCCGGACTTCGGCTTCAGGGACGGGTGAGCATGGGCCCAAAAGCTGCCAGTACGAGACAGACCACATTGAATCTCATCAAAGATCAGGACGGCTCCAACCTCGTCGCAACGCTTGCGCAGGGCAGCGAGGAACTCCGGGGTGGCTACGTTAACACCGCCCTCGCCCTGGATAGGCTCGACGATTACACCGCAGGTCTTGTCGGTGATGAGGCTCTGCAGCTGCTCTACATTGTTGTATTTACCGTACTTGAATCCGGGGAGCATGGGCGAGAACGGGGTCTGGTACTTGGGGTTGGGGGTGGCGGAGAGGGCGCCCATTGTGCGACCGTGGAAAGAGTTGTGGAAGGAGACGAACTCGTGTTTAGCGCCAGAAGGATCGCGGGAGCGGCCGACCTTACGAGCGAATTTGATCGCAGCCTCGTTCGCCTCAGTACCGGAGTTGGAGATGAAGACCTGGGAGGCGTCACGCATAGCACCGGACTCGCGGGTCAGGCTGATGAGCGACTTGCTCAGGGCACCAATCCAGGCATTGTGGTAGAGGTTCGAGGCATGGAGGAGGGTTTCGGCCTGTGATGCGCGATCCAAGTTAGCAATGATGGTTGGTTTTGCTCGGTAGCTTGAGACGCTCTTCGCACCTGTTCCGCAATGATTTTTGCGACCTCGGGATCGCAATGACCGAGGGAATTGACAGCAATTCCAGCCGTAAGGTCAAGATACCGCCTATTCTCCATATCCCACAGATAGGATCCTTGTCCCTTTACCATAATCGGATTCGGTCGAATGTATGTAGGAACCAGATAGGGAGCCCGGTCCTTGACGAAGGAGACGGAGGCCGAGTCGGAGGCAGGGTCGGGGTTTGGTACGGCTGTACCCTTCTGCGAGAGGTTTCAGTAACTAAAAGTACTGTAAGTATCTCCCAAAGAACCTACAGTTGACGGGGCGTTCTGCGCTGCTGAAGCTACCGAAGCATATCCTCGTCGCAGCGGTGACTCAATCCCGGAGACAAGTCGCTGAGCAAACGGCACTCGCCGCGAGGCCACACGGACAAACGCCATCCCAGAGAGGAGGGATCAAGTCGATTAGAAGGGAGTGTATGGGCGATTGACTCGAATGAAAGGGGGATACTGAAGTAAAAAGACAGCGGTCGCAAGGGAAAATGGCGCGGGGGAAGAAGATGAGAGAAGGTCAAAATCCCGCAACGGCCTAAAATTGCCGCATAAAAATGATAGATTGATTGATTGTCCCCCGGCATCGGCAGCGCTTTTGCACCTCCGCCACTCCGCATCGACTGCCAGTTTTTCTACCACCATTTCGCTGTGACTCAACAACCCCACGCTCTCCAGTAGCGTGCTGCAGATTTTTTTTTATTCCCGCTGCCAATAATAAGAACCATAATCCGAATTACAACTTACAAAACGAGAAGAAGACCACCATGGCCATCTTGATCGTGTCTCGCCGGCTGCTGAGCCGCGCCCAGTCTCTCCCTTCCCCCACCCGCGCGCTCTTCTCCAGTCGCTCGGCGCTGCGCAACGATAAACCCTTTGCGTTCAGCCAGGGCCCTGCTCCCCCCAGGCTGCCCAAGGAAGAGCAAGAGATTTTCGAGCAGCTGCAGAAACAGTCCACCGGTGCATTCAGCACTCCCCGAGAGACCCCCAAGATCAATCAATCTCCGGACTCCGAGCCTGCGGAGATCAAGGCGGACGGCAAGGGAGAGGAGCTTCATCCAGACACGCGATCCGGCTTGCAACCCGAGTTCGAGGGCGAGACGAACCCGAAGACTGGTGAGGTAGGAGGACCAAAGAATGAGCCTCTCCGGTGGGGTTCTGGAGGCGATTGGAGCTATGGAGGGCGCGTTACGGATTTTTAAATCCAGCTCTGTTGTCGCTGCTGCTGGTTTTATGCGACGTGGGATGTTCTGAAATGAGTTGGCTATGCTTCTACCTCCATTAGCCGGCGTTGGTTATGCTGTTGGTTTTTTCTGTTTTGGCTTGAATTTGATACCTCGACAGGGCCTTCACTCCTCTCCACATCTTTTTTATCTGTTTTGACCTTTCCTGTTGTATATTATATTAGAGAGAGAGAACCTATTTAAGGTATATATCTGACGGAAGACCCAAAACATGGTTAACTACTACTAGTCGTACTTAGTAGTACTAGTATCTCCTTTCCATCATGCTACCGGTGAGCACACTCCACTTGACCATCGCTCCAAATAACCGGCCAGGGAGAATAATTCGGGAGGAAGCCGGAGTTTGTCCAAGGGAAAAGCCACAATAAATAATACTAGTGAATGTTTGATAGCCTTGGTCTTGCCGATCGTATGCATATTGGACCAACCACCTCAATCTCTGCCAGACCCAAAAGCGAGGAGCTTATGCGCTCAGCCGATTTCCCTCCGATCAAGTTCCAATTGGAGCCGAAGGAAAGCATTCACAACCTAACTAAAGGCAATAATGATGTGTCTCCTCAACAAAGTCTACTCCGTATGTGGTCACTTTGAACTGTCTTCCTGTGACTGGTTCCGGCATGAAGGTTCACGGAGTAAATTTGGCCTAGTGGTTGCTCTTTAAATACGGCGGCCCTGGGCGATTCCGATTTCAATGTCTTGATGAAACCTTCTATCTCCGATCGTGGGGGCGACTATCATGGCGCTCTTTTTGCTTGCCCTTGGGGCAGTACTTAGACCTGTGGGCGCTGATCCTCGTGCATCGGTTCTCACTGTGAGCCAGTCAGATTGGGACGCCCTCAATGCAAGTGTGTCTGGGCGTTTGCATAATGGTGAACCGATGCTAGCTCCATGCTACACTGTCTACGATGGTGTGACAAAGGTATTCTCCGAGTCATGTCATTGACTCCAGAACTAGGGCTCATGTGAGACAGATACCGAACCAGGAGCTCTGCAATGAGCTGCAGACTAGCAGAAACGATATGCTGTTTGAGTCCAATTTCTTCGGTGCATATGAAGAGTCAAATTGGGGAGGATGCCAGGCAACTGGGGAGGGCTGCTCCCTTGGCCCCACTCAAACGGATCTAACGACACCCCTGACTCGGCCTTGTTATCAAGGAAGCGTTCCTCGAAAATATGTCGATGCTCAGGGCGTGGAGGACGTACAAAAGGCACTAGCATTTGCGAAAGAAAAAAAATTGCGGCTGGTGATCAAGAACACGGGCCATGACTACTCTGGTCGGAGCTCAGGTCCAGATTCATTTGCACTGTGGTAAGTCGCCTGTCAGGTCTGTGCTTCACATGTTTCCTGACCGAGAGCCTCATAGGACGCACCATATCCAGCCCCCTATTCACCTGGCGAAAGATTTCGTTCCTGAGGGTTGCTCGGAAGCGGCTGGAGATGTGATCACGTTCGGCGCTGGGCAGCAATTCAGTGGCATTTATGAATTTGCGGATGCCCATAATTACCTGGTCGTTGGGGGCAGCTGCCCTTCGGTTGGGGCAGCTGGTGGCTGGATCACTGGAGGAGGGCATAGCCTTCTTTCGAATGAACTAGGTAAGATACTTATCTAGGTATAACTTTTATATCATTATCCCTGGATAACCCTTTCCCACAGCTGAGCTTCCGCAATCGAGTCAAAACTAATGATTTGAAGGGCTCGGAGTTGACAACGTCCAGCAACTGAAGGCTGTCCTCCCGAACGGGAATTATATCACTGCCAATCGGTGCCAGAACCAGGACATTTTCTTCGCGCTTCGTGGTGGGGGTGGTGGTACATTCGGGGTGGTGACCGAAATGAGCACACTTGTTCACCCCAAGAAACCCATGCAATTTGCCAAAATAGGTATTGCTGGCTTGGATCCAGATCATCTCTCTGAATTCCTTTCGATCATGGTAGCGAATGCCGCGAGGTGGGCATCCGAAGGCTGGGGAGGATACATCCAGGCAGGGACCAATATTTCGGGAATCTCAATGGGCAACTTTCTCCTTGACCACTCCAAGGCCTGTGAGTCCATGAAGGTTTTGGTTGACCTAGCAAACAGGCCCTTTGCCCCCGGCCTGACAGTAACATTGGGAAATGCCACCATAGACACGGTGAATTACAACGATGCTCTGCGCGATATCTACGCGAGTGTGTCTGACGGGACATTCCCTGGCGCTGCTTCGACACTTGCTTCTCGTATTATTCGCGAGGAGTCCTTCATCTCCGAGGTTAACCAGAAAAAGCTCACGTCCCTGCTGACCGACCTGGCCATTACTAGCCACGAACAGGACGCTTTAACTTCATCAGTTCCGAACCTCGTAATCCATGCGGTCGCACCATTCTACTACTCGCGCAACAGCATGCCAGATTCGGACCTCCCTGGAAGTCCAGGGGCTGCGTCTATAACACCTGCCTGGCGCGACGGGCTGTGGCATATGACACATTTCCGGCAGTATGATGGCCGCATCAGTAATTCGAACCAGATCCAGAGGATCTGGCAGGTGACACATGATGCCATGAATCCTATCCGCGAATTTACCCCTCATGCAGGCGCATATTTGAACGAGGCAGATGCTTTTGAGCCCGAGCCGGCCGAGTCGTTCTGGGGCCAGGAGAATTACGCTCGATTGCTCCAGATCAAGAAGGAGGTTGACCCGGATAACCTTCTGACAGTTCACAACGGTGTCGGCTGGGATGAAACTGATGAGAAATACCGTTGCTATCCCAAGGTTAGCTGACACTCGACTTCCAGTGTTGGATTCCTTTGGGAGTCCGGTTTAAGATGTAGTTATTGGGATAAGAATAGGATATTTATAAAGCACTGAGAACGGTCTTGTATGCAAGAATTGGATATAGATTTCGTCGAGGTGTAGACTTGATCCTGGCTAACACTAGTATTCGGTGTATCCGCCAAGTTATTCTTAGATGTCGGCGCTGGTTTTAAGAAGCTGACTCTTCGCTGCAAATTAGCTGGATCTCTCGGATATCTTGTCACTGGTGCAACTGTTTTTGCGGCTTTCTTATCGACGCATTGAAACGTCGATAGTTCCAGAATCGAAGCCGTAGTCCCCGGTTACTCGCAGTTGATGGCCTCACGTCTGATATACCAGGCTTGATTGGCATAGTAAAGGCGCTGAAGATAAGATGCAACCTAGCAGTAGGATCCAAGCACAGGGTTAGGATTTATAACGTTCAAGCTAAGGCTTCGTCTCAGCATCATCAACGAGCGCCTCAACCTCTTGTTCGGTCCATCGATGGAACAACTTCTTCGGGTCGGAGAGTTCAGAAGTCCCACTATTGGCGGACTGGACATGTAGAACAGGGACATCAAACTCATAAACATCCTTCCATTTTTGATTGCCGGGAACCATGATGTCGACTTCCGAATAGTCAAACGGTCGGCGCTTGTGTAGCTGGGTAACGGTGTGTTTGGCGGTGTCACAGAGCCCGCAGCCGACACGAGTAAAAAGCGTGATGCGGGCAGCCTGAAGGAGACGCCGTGTTGGAAACATGGCGATGTAGAGTAAAGAAGCCAATTGGTTGAAAGTCTGTCGAGTGATGATCGGTGGTTATCTACGTCTGTACTGGTTGCTTGGTTGGGCTGAGATCCAAAGCTGAAGAAACCCGAAAAGATGGAACCTTCGAGCTTCCCCAGACTAAACCTGTTTTGGCGCCGGCCACCAGCGACCTACATCTGTCTGAGTATTATCCAACGCTCTGTCCTCCCCCACTTCCTCCCTCTGTATCTCTTGATCTTCGAGGATAATCAAAGAGCAAATATTTCGCCGTGATTGTTAGAGCTCGTCCATTACTTAGTCACCCACCATGTCCTCCAAATGTGTCCACAAGGGTTGTGGGAAGGAGTTCACCGACCCCGAGGAACCTTGTGTCTACCACCCTGGTCCGCCAGTATTCCATGAGGGGCAGAAAGGTAAGTAACATGTTTTGCGCCAGGGTTTGGCTTTTCGTTCTTTAGGAATTTGCTATCTATGCCTCTCTGTTTTTATATTACGGTGGCACATAGTACCCCTCCAAATTTCTCACGGTCCACATCCAACCCCGCTAACGCTGCCTTCCCCTCGTTGTCGTCAATCCTAGGATGGAAATGCTGCAAACCTCGCGTCCTCACCTTTGAGGAGTTTATGGCGATCCCTCCCTGTACGACAGGGAAGCACTCAACGGTCGATGATACGCCCGTCCAGAAAGAAGAGAAGCCACCCGTTGCAGATATCCCCGCTCCGACCCCAGTAGCTCCCGCTCCAGAAAGTGCGGTGCCACGAGGCCCCGTCTCTTCACCTGCCATCCCACCTCCGTCGAATGCTCCCTCACCCGCCCCCGAGGAACCCGAGTCTGATGACCCATCACTTGCGATTCCGGTGAATGCTACCTGCCGTCGGAAAGGATGCAATGCCGGCTACAATCCAGATATCTCCCGAGAGGATGAGCAATGCGTCCACCATCCTGGACACCCGGTCTTCCATGAGGGTAGCAAGGGGTGGTCATGCTGCAAGAAGCGGGTGCTTGACTTCGATGATTTTTTGAAGATGCAGGGTTGCTCGGAGAAAAAGAAGCACCTTTTCGTTGGAAAGGGCAAGCCGCCGGGCGAGGAGAAGGTCGAGACTGTTAGGTGAGTTGCAGCATATTTTGGGAGCTTTGGGCGCTGTGATTTCCAACATGAGGAGAATCTTAACTTGCAATCGGAAAGTTAACGGGAGAGGCATCTGATAGGAACGATTTCTACCAAACCTCTTCCTCCGTGAACGTTTCGCTGTACCTCAAGAAGATCGATAAAACCAAGGCGAAGGTCGAATTCACCTCTACATCGATCGATCTGGATCTCCCAACAACCGATAACAAACGTTACACAGATACATACCCGCTATTCGCGCCTATTGATCCCGAGAAGAGCCAATTCCGTGTTCTCGGGACGAAATTGGAACTGACCTTGGTCAAAGCGGATGGCACAAGCTGGCCGGTTCTCCGGAGCGACGACCGCTGGTCTGGAGAGAGGATTCAGATTGGCGATGCAGGACGGGTTTAGGATTGGGATATCGACTTCATATATCGAACTTTTCAGGACAACCCCAAAATTTTTACGAGACCCATCATAAAAAAAATCTTTCAATCGACGCCTCCAAGGTCCTGTGCGCTTGCAAGATAACAGGACATCTATCTTAGCGGCTGGAACTGGTTCGAGACTGGTCATTGAAATGCCGTTTCCTTGAGGCTTTCTTCGCCCAGCGATATCTATCAGGCTCACCACCACGACGGAGAGTTGTAGAATCTAGCGTCTATTCGAAGAAGCTCATACAGCCATGTATTCCGCAGCCCAAAAACTTCAGGAGAGGCACAGCCTGGATCCCGGAGCAACTTCTTGGTCCTTAGTAACACTACAAACTAGCTCATTATAAAATAAAAAAACCAATAATTGCTAATAAAATGAATATTACGTCTCCTCCACAGCTATAGCGCATGGGGATCTTATCTTGCGAAGAGAAACCTAGCATAGCCATAATGTGTAAGGGAAAAAGGAGGACGCAGAATCGCTCTTCAGAGCCGGGAACGGAAGGAAACCCATAGAGAAAAATCCAAGAATAACCCTCAGCAAGCCGCCGTAGCGGAGCTCCGTTAAAAAATTTACATGGTCAATGTAAACCTCTAACTGATGATGAGGGAAAAAAAAAGAAGAAAGGGAAATGAAATTTTGGGCGATGCGGCGGCCTTTTTGTAGGCCTGAGCCTGTGAATACGCTAGTGCCTATATAGACTAGTGTTTGTTCCTGAAGCGGATTCCTAGCGGGCTTGGGGCTTCAGCCTATCAGGTGACCAATCACGTGTAGGTCACATGGTTGAGAATCACATGCAAATAGTTGAGAGACAGCCAAAACAGGTTAGTCTATTAATACCGGTCAGGTAATAGATTTAGCGTGAGGTGATGGTAATTTTTGTTACAATGAGGTATTAAGGCACACGATCTTTTCTTTTGCCGCTTTGGCGATGCCACATCCAGGCGACCACACCACCTGCTCAGTACTCTCGGCATAGATTTTCCGGGGCAAACAAAGTTCTGACTGCAGGATTTGTCGGTTTGCCCCTGGGAGCGGACAGTTATTAGCTTGTAGATACAAGTACCTCCTCGTAGCGTTGGACCTTCTTCCAGACAGAGTTTTGAGGCATGAGGAATCCGTGGGCGAAAAGAGGGGCGCCAGGATCCGCGCACTTTTCTCCAATCACAGTAAAGGAGGCACGAGACCACGGTTGTTAATATCTTGGACGACGTCTTTGCCGCCTTCTCTCCTTTCTTCTTGAACCATTGTTTGTCGCTAAATTTCTGTCTTATCTTGATTCCCATCCCCTCCGCTTGCGAGAGTATCTGTTGCCGGTCAATTTTTACTCACAATATTCCATTGCAGACACAATCAGCGCCTTGGTTTCTGCAGTTCACGATCTTGACCGCCACAATTGTTACGGTGGCCTAGATAGCGGAGGTAAGTCTTCTGCCCCCTAAGTCGACCCCTCGCCTGCATGGGAGCGTCGCATTCCTATCGAGTTCCATGGTTGACATCTCACACTTGTCTCTGAAGTTATAGTGTCGCTGTGCCTTGCTTCACCTCCGGACGAGCCATATATACCCCGCGAAGTTCCACCGCTTGGGATAGGAGTATCGAGACAAGATGGGTCTGCTAAACAAGTCGGACGCTGTTTCCGTCTCGCCTCCTCGCTATATCCCCCAATCATATAATCATGCGGACTCCGTTGCCTCTGCCCTGAGGCTGGTGTTGACCTTGAACCCTCACTGGGAAGGTCCCGAGAACAAGATCGAGTTCGTTCGCTTTACGGACGGCATCACTAATACTGTGTGTTTTTGAGCTGAATACTGACCCCTGCGTAAGCAATCGACAAGGTATAATCTGGTAGACTAACGTTGGCTCGGTAGCTTTTCAAAGCCATCAACCGCAAAGCCGGTTTGAGCGAGGAAGAAATAGACAGCGAAGCAGTACTGATGAGAGCGTACGGTAACCACACAGAGATTCTCATAGACCGTGAAAGTATGCGATATCCAGTGCCGACACCTTGCGTCCCTTTTCCTTCTGTTCGTTTTTTTCTTGCCCTACGCGACAAATTGCTAAAGTAGATTTGTTCTATCTATAGGGGAAACCACCTCGCATGCTCTTCTCGCTGGATTTGGTCTAGCTCCTCCCCTTCTGGCCCGTTTCAAGAATGGTCTCCTCTACAGGTTTATTCGAGGTCGTCCTGCTACCCATGAGGACTTAGTGACCGAGCGTATTTGGCGTGGCGTTGCACGACGACTTGGGGAGTGGCATGCGGTTCTTCCCATCACTGGAACCGCTGCGCCTGCCGCCCCCGTCCAGGGGATGTCAGTCATAGACTCCGTAGAAGTGACTGCAGACGGCCGGCGCCTTAACCCAGAGGACGAACTGGAGGTGATTCAGCCTCGCCGGGCCGGGAGCATTTGGGCGGTGACCCAGAAATGGGTTCTTGCCCTACCCACCAACACAGAGGCGCAACGAGAGAGAAGACGCAGTCTTCAGAATGAGCTCAAGCGGGTCGTCAGTGAATTCGACGATGGGAAGGGTCTTGGCGAAGACGGGGTAAGTTGGGTCTCCTTCATTCTATCTCGTCCTGCTGCAAGAAAGTATCTTTGGAGTTAACCAATACCCCGGTTTAGCTGGTCTTTGGACACTGTGATCTTCTCTGTGCCAATGTGATCATTCTCCCCCGCGGCGATGGCTGCGCAGCCAAGGATGAAACCGAGACGGTGTCATTTATCGACTACGAATATGCCACGCCGTCCCCGGCAGCCTTTGATATCGCCAACCACTTCGCCGAATGGGGTGGGTACGACTGCGACTACAACATGATGCCAACCAAGTCGGTGCGGCGGCAATTCCTGGCCGATTACGTGCAAAGCTACAGCGAGCACAAGGGGATCCCAGCCTCCGAGCAACCCCAGATTGTAGACCGGCTGTACGACGATGTGGATCGGTTCCGTGGACTGCCCGGTCTGTACTGGTAGGTGTTCGCATCAGCTCTTGTAAAGGGTGTATACTGACCATGTGATGCAGGGGCGTCTGGGCTCTGATCCAAGCCCAAATCTCCCAAATCGATTTCGATTATGCATCGTACGCGGAGATGCGACTAGGAGAATACTATGCGTGGAAGGAGGAAACCGACGGGACTCGCGCAGAGGGGGTAGAGAAGCCGCTTCGGGAGCGACGATGGGCCCAGGAAGCGTAAACGAGCTTCGAAAAAGCATAACCTAAAGCATATTATATTACCCTAACGAGCAGGCTGAACTAGGCCGGGTTTAATGCAATGATTTGTTCAACAAGATCCGGGATCTAGCTGGATGTCTTCAACGACTGTACATGATTGGCGTTTTGATTCTACATTGTATTTTATATCCTAAAGGACAATACTGGCACTACCTTTCTTTGCATATACATATATATATATTGTACACCTTGTTTCCAACTACATGTGAGTGTACCCTACATCTCCACGTAACTTCCCAAAAATAAACATATATATATATATATGTTGAATGATGCATTATATTTGCCAAAAATCTATACAGTTTATATGCTAAAAAAGAAAAGGAGAAAAAAAAAAAAAAAAAAAAAAAATATCTACAACCGATGCTGAACAAGAATCTCCTCAACAGCAACCGGAGGAGCCACATTCGCCTCCCCCACAGGGACACTAACATCCAACGCCTTGACCATCTTCCTCCACGAATCCATGCCACGCTTCGCATGAAGCCTCGGCGTGATCGGGTTCGGATCCGCACACGTCCTCGAGAACAGCTCGAGCGACACCCACCCATCAAAGCCAAGATCAAAGAACGCCCTGGCGACCTCCACAATGGGCAGGTAACCGCCGCGGTCCTCCTCGAAGGGGAACAGCCGGGCGTTGCGCGACCAGCTCATGCGCGGCGGCTGGCCGGCAACATGCCACTCGTGGGCCTCGTCCAGCGGGGCGGCGAGCCGCTCGGCGTCGACGAGCTGGATGTAGAAGATCTTGGACAGGTCGACGGCGCCGGAGCGCAGGAAGGCGAGGGAGGCGGCGAGGTCAGCGTCCGCGGTGGGGGTTTTCCCCGAGGGGGCGGCGGGATCGGCGTAGACGCGGCCGGCGAGGTTGAAGGAGTCGAGGCAGAGGCCGAAGTTGGGGCGGTCAACGGCCTCGACGACGGTATAGGCAGCGTCCCAGGTGTCGATGTGGTTGGACCAGCAGAGGGCCTCGTAGACGAAGCGGAAGGGCGGGGACTGGGCGGCGCCGATGTCCGAGATGGTTTGGAGGTCGGAGACGATGAGGGCGAGGTCGGGGGAGGTGCGGGGCGCGTTGGTGTCCGGGTCATTGGAGAGGAAGTTGGCGGGGATCTGGATGAGGTCGGTTTGGAGGATGTTGGCGAGGGTGAACCAGAGGGGCAGCTTTTCGGTGAGGAGGTGGTGGGTTTGCGTGCGGTCGAGGAGGCCCTCGTAGAAGCCGAAGGGCTGCAGGCAGATGACGGTGAGGTTGAGGGATTGGCACACGCGGTTGATATGGTGGGCGGCGCGGATGGGGGAGCCTTCGAATCTGGTGCGTGCGAGGTGGTCCAGGTCGTCGATGAAGAGCTCGATGCCCTCGAAGCCGTGCAGGGCGGCTTGGTGTAGTTTGTCGTCGAGGGGGTGGAGGCCTGGACGACCCAGGGACATGGTGGGGATGGCAATCTTCATTTTGTTTTCTCCTTTTTTTTTTTTTGCTTCTTGATTCTTTTGGACTCTTTTCTGCGGGTGGTGGAAAAGAGAGAGAGAGAGAGATAGAGGGAAGATGGGCTGGAGGGGGGAAACTTGATCGATGGGAATGAGATACGTCAGATTGAATCGAATGGGATTGAATTTCCTCCTGAATTGACCAATCTGAACTCAATCCTCAGGATTATTGGACTCTCGGGGATTTTTAGTATTGCATGCAGCGTGCGTAAATTCGCAAGTATAAAAGCGTCGTCGTCTAAACATGGGGGGTTTCTGTATAGCTGCGCCGGCTAAACGCTTCCCCGGCTGAGCGTTTACCCGTCACCCTCCAACAAGGAAACGCAGAGAAAGAATCCGGAGGGTCCTGGACTGTTGAATGTCTTCACTCCACACTCTCCACGGATTACCTGGCTTACCCCGGCTTTCAAAACTTTATTGCATCCTCAGGTTTATCCCGAGATTCAAAAATCCGACAAAAGGACCGAAAATGGCCAAGATTGGTGTTGTTGGTGTTGGCCGTTCCTATGCCTGCGCTATCGTCTCCAACCACAACCACAACCACAGCTTATTAGCTTGCTGACTATGACACCATCTCGCCTAGACAGGCTATTCTTTCTGTCCTGCAAGAGAGCTGACAGGATTGCAGCGCGATAGCTCGCTCATATCGAAGGTGCTACTCCCTCGATAATCTACTACGGAGACTATCCGGATATATCTCATACGCCGATGTCGATCCTAGAGGATACACCGGAACGGGGATACAAGATGGGTCCCGCAATATCAAAGGAGCTCGAAGAAAAAAATTGGGATTTAACCTGGGAATAGACAAGCTGGGATCACCGTATCATTATAATAGGGAAAAACAGATAGGCTACGGTGTTCCGGGACTGGACTTGGGATCGGCTATACTGACTTGACCTGGCTGTGGTCTTTCCCGGCCCGCTGGTTGGATAATCCTGATCTCATAACACCAAGACCTTGGCTTTCTTAAGTCAGAGAATAGGATTCCCCGCGGGTGAGAGGTTAACCCGGAGAAGCCCTCCATGTGGCTAATCGGTGGCAAAAGATAGGATAAGGTACACTACCACGAGACCACGAGGAGGTTAGGTGGCTTCGCCTTTCACCAGTGGGTGGGTCAGGAAGGCGAAAATATTTTTCCTTTCTTGGCTGCCACAGGATTTGACCAGGATTTGGCCAGGATTTGGCCAGGATTTAAACTTATTAAACTTCCCTTTTGAGTTTCTACTTTTCACGGCTGAACCATGGAAAAGCCATGTGGTGATATCTACTAGCTTTACGGTGGAAGTAAGATCTTAAGATGATGAGGCGAAAAAGAATTAACCATTTCGTGGCTTGACATGGATTGACTCTGAATGTATATTCATAAATAGATAAAAAAAAGAGAGACATCAAAAAAAAAAAAGAGGCATATATCACAGAGCGTCATGTTATATACTGGGTACATATATGTATAGCGTAAATCTATTTCTCAACCTCCTCAACATGCTCGCCACGGAGTCCGGCCTGCTTGAGCTGGGTCTCCTCGACGTCGTGGCGGAAGCGTTCCTCGTCATCGCGCAGTTCTTGGAGCAGGCGGGAGTGGGCGTGCCACACGGGCTTCTTCTCGAAGAGAGTCTCCATGCTCTCGAGAGGGATACCCTTGGTCTCGGGGATGAGGAAGTAGACGAAGACGATGGAGCAGATCATCAGACTGGCGAAGAAGAAGTACACGCCGTAGCTCATGGCGGCAAACATCTGCGGGGTGAAGCGCGAGATTAGGAAGTTCCAGAGCCAGTTGGATGCGGCGGCGCAGGCCTGGGCGAGAGAACGGACGTTGGGGTCAAACATTTCCTGGTTCATTATTAGAATTCGGTCGTTGAAAATAGCAAGGAAAAAAAAAAAAAGAAACATACCGAGTTGATGACCCAAGGGGTACCGTTCCAGGACGGAGTGTAGAAGACAGTCCAGAGGTAGAAGAAGAACATGGCGGCAATGCCGCCGCCGCCAAGCTCAGTGCCCTCGGGGTTGTTCTCGGGCTTCGCGACACAGATGTAGGCACCGACGATCCACAAGCAGACGGAACCACCGGCGGCACCGACGAGCAGGAGGAGACGACGACCAACGTGGTCAATCAGGTACAGGAGCCAGACGATCGTGACCACAGCCTTGACGACACCGAAGACACCCGTGGTCAGAAGACTGGTGTTGCTACCAGTCACACCGATACTCTTGAAGACGGTCGGGCTGTAGTAGTTGATGGCGTTGATACCAGAGCCGTTCTGCCAGAAGAAGAGCATGGAGCCGAGGAAGAGGCGGTAGAGGATACGCTTGTTGGACCAGGCGGCCTTGAATGGCTTCCAGAAGCCGAGACCGATGGTGGAGCGTTGCTGTTCCAGCGACTGGTCGATCATGCTCACCTCCTCCAACATGTACAGGTGGTCGGCAGGGAGGTTGCGGATCCAGGCGAGAATCTTAGTGCCCTCTTCACGGTTCCCACGGAGGAACATCCAACGAGGGGATTCGCGGATGAAGAGGACACCGATGATGAGCAGACCGGCGGGGATGAGCTGGACTGCGAAGGGGATGATCCATTGCTTGTGGCTAGGGGCGAGGGTTTCGCTGACACCATACTACTACCGTTAGTACTCCAGCAGAAAAGAAAAACTCCTTTGCAAAAAAAAAGAGAACATACGTTAATCCAGAAACCAACGACACCTCCAATCTGCCAGCCCAATTCGTAGACACCGACGAGACGACCACGGATCGCAGGAGGCGCCATCTCAGAGATATAGATCGGAGTAATGTTTGAACCAGCGCCGACACCCAGGCCGGCGAGCACGCGCCCGCCGTAGATAAGACCCAGTCCGCGATCGCCATTGGCACCCAGCATCATACCGGCGCCCAGGAAGAAGACCAACGCGGCAGACATGAGACCCCAGCGGCGACCCCAGAAGTGACCGATCGGGTAGGCGAAGAAGGCGCCGAAGAAGGCACCGGCTTGGTAGAGGGAAACGATGTTGGCGCTGACCAGACGCTGTTTGTCCGCATCCATGGAGGCCCAGTCAAACTCATCCTTGAAGGACTGAAGACTGAGCGTGGTGCCGATGAAGGCGCTGTCATAGCCGATCATGCACGAGGTGAAGGAGGCAATGGCGGCGAGGAGGTAAACACGCCAGTTGTAGACCTCCCTAGGGGTTGGTCGATCCTCGACCAAGGAGAGGATAGACATGTTGAAGGGACTTGAGCACAAAAAGCGAGGTCAAAGGAAAAAGGAAAGAAAAAAAAGGAGAAGTAGAAGGGGGGGGGGAAGAGGCGCAATGGGCAGCTGAGGAGGAGAGAGAAAGAAGACGGGGAACGGGGATCGTGATATAGGAATTTATATCTCACGCTTCGCCGTCGCAAACTTTGTGGGGAAAAGCGCACATTGCCGTTGATCTGGCCGTAAAATTTTAATCTCATGTTTCCCACTGTGATTCGCGCATGAAGATTCTGCAGCTTTTTCCCCACGGGGGTTGCGAATAAGCGGAGGCAAACGCAAGGAGGCGACTCCAGGCAAAGCGTTCACCCGCGGCTAAACGTTCGACGGCCATTCTCAACGTATTTGATCGGTCTTTTCTCCTCTTCATTTGATTTGACTATTCCACGTTATACCTTTCTTACACCTTTACCTTGCAATAAAAATTGAAAATAAGAAAAAGGGAAAATAAAATGGAGCCCATCACTATCCCCGACGACAGAGACGGCGTCGCCTACCTCTACGGCCACCCTCTGCGCAACTCCCTCTCGCCTCCTCTCCACCAGACCGTCTACAACTCGCTCGGCCTCAACTGGACCCAAATCCCCCTCTCCAGCCCCAATGGCGTCTCCTACACCCAGTCCCCCGACATCGGCACCTTCCTGTCCTCCATCCGCAGCAATCCCAAATTCGTCGGCTCCTCTGTGACCATGCCCTGGAAGGTCTCCATCATGCCGCACCTCGACGAGCTCACCGAAGACGCCCGGCAAGCCGGCGCCTGCAACACCATCTTCATCCGCAAGGACAGCGACAAGCCGTCCTACGTCGGCACCAACACCGACTGCATTGGCATCCGTGAGGCCCTCCTGCAGAACGCCCCGACAGGGCCCGACCACTTCCGCGGTAAACCCGCCCTGGTCGTCGGCGGCGGAGGCACCGCCCGCACAGCCGTCTACGTGCTGCGGCGCTGGCTCGGCGCCAGCAAAATCTACATCGTCAACCGCGACGCCGCCGAAGTCGACGCCATCCTGGCCGAGGACAAGGAGCGCAACCCGCCCTCGGAGACCGTCGCGCCGCTGATCCACGTCTCGAGCCCCGAGGTCGCCGCCACGCTCGACGCCCCCGTCGGCATCGTCTCGGGCATCCCCAACTACCCGCCCAAGACGGAGGAGGAGATCCGCGCCCGCGCGACGCTCCAGGCCCTCCTGGACCGCCAGACGCATGCCGAGGCCCAGGGCGTGATCCTCGAGATGTGCTACCACCCTCTGCCGTGGACGGATATTGCGCAGATGGCCTCGACGGCCCGATGGAAGGTGGTCCTGGGGTGGGAGGCCCTGATCTGGCAGGGACTGGAGCAGGCGAGGCTCTGGACGGGCACGGATGTGATTGCGGTGCCTGGCTTGGTGGATCAGGTCAAGGCGATGGTGGCAGAGACCTTGGCCGAGAGGTCAAAGTCGAATCTGTAAATATGTATATATAGATGAAAATATAATACATAGAATAGAGCTTGCATCGCATTGCATATTAGAATGAAATCATTATGTACATATATAACCTAACGTGTATATATGTCTATGTCTTATATCTTGGTATATACTCTGGTTTATCGAACGTAATCTAGCTGTCGCACCCGGCGCCAGACTTCCCTCACCGTCCGTTCCTGCGTCTCTCGTCCTGTCTCCGTCGCGGACGGACCGGCAGGCCTGGAACAGTTAGACATTGTCCTGTCATTTTTTTTTCTGGGAAAAAATAATGGTACTCACCGAATAGCCAAGTACAACCGACTTCCCAACCTCACCGGTTCAATCGGAGCATTCAAATCCTCCGGTGGGTTCGCCGTCGTCACTAAACCCCCAGCCTCAAGCAGAATCGCAATTCCCGCCGCAACATCCCTACGGTACGTATCCTAGTCAGCATCCCTCCCCTCTCACAAAAGGATATACCAAGGTAGTTAAAAATGAGAAGAAGAAGAGGAAGAAGAAGAAGAAGAAACCTACCACTCCCAACACCCCCCCTCCCACCAAATATCCACCGACCCCATCGCCGTATACGCCAAATCCATCGTCGCACTCCCCAGACTCCTCACCCCATGGACCATGCCCCCCTTCCCACCTCTCGCGCCCCGCTCCGCAGCCAGATTCAAGAAACTCTCGATCTTGCGGTGCAGGTTGCCGTCCGGGATATCGCGGCGGTCTTTGCCCCATTCGCAGGCAAAGATGCACTTGGAGGGGGCGGTGGCGGGCAGAGGCGGGATGGCGGGCTGGCGGATGAGAGGTAGTTGGCGTTTCTCGTTGAGCCAGGCACCGCGGTTCAGACAGGAGGAGAAAAGTTGGTCTAGGAGGGGGGCGTAGATGACGCCGATCACGGGGTGGTGGTTTACGATGAAGCCGATGGAGACGCAGAACATGGGGAAGGCGTGGGTGAAGTTGACGGTTCCTTTTTTAGTTTGTTAGTCTTTGGGAGAACGAGTACCTAGAGAGATTGGGGGGAATACCGTCGAGTGGATCGACGCACCAGGTTGGTTGCTCGTCGATGAGGTATTCGCGGGATTGGCCCTTTGCGTAGGATTCTTCGCCGAGGAATTTGTGCGAGGGGTATTTCTTCTGGATGGCGGTTTTGATTAGGTGTTCCGCATCTGATACGTATATTATTAGATTCTACTTTGTTTTGCAAACGTCGGGTGCAGATGAGGGGTACCTTCGTCGGTCTGGGTGACTAGGTCCACGGCATTCTCTTTCTCTGTGTACGTGTTGCGGTCCTCGAGGCGCTCTAAGAGTAGCTGCCCCGCTTTACGGGCGAGGTCGATGGCAAAGGTGTAGATTTCATCGAGCTGTTCTTGGGGGATGGGACAGTCCATGGTGAATCAATTAGGAAATAGGGCGTGGTGGGAGACTGGGAGGGAGGAGGAGGAGGAGAGGGGAAGCAGAAGAGCTTGAACAGGCCGTCGGTGTGGGGATTGGAAGCAAAATACCCGTTATTAACCGGCAGGATAATCCAGAGCAAATAGCAGGCGAATAATTGCCACCTGGGCTATTATCTCTCTCAATCACGCATCTACGAGATCACTGTCTACTAGTCCATACCTAGGTAGCAAGTATCGGCCTAGTGAAGCACAGATAACACCACAGATTAGACCCAACTACCCCATACTCTGACCCCCTCCACCCCTCTTGGTCTACCTCGGTTTCTAAGAGGACTTTGTAATACTTGCCTCCCAAGCGGGCAGTGTGCGGTCTTCTTCGGGCCCGGCAGAGTCTTCTCCCCCGGCTATCCATTCTGCCTCACCTCCGCACTGCAGCAAGTTATAATAGCACTCCTACACCTACACCTCCACCTACACTCAGTACTCCCCCTCCAAACACACACAATCTTCCTTCAAAAAAAAGTAAACAAAATGGCCAAATCAATCCTCCTCATCAACGGCCCCAACCTCAACCTCCTGGGTACCCGCGAACCCCACGTCTACGGCTCAACCACCCTCGCCGACGTCGAAGCCTCCTCGAAAGCCCACGCCGAGTCGTTCGGTGCCACCCTCGACACATTCCAGTCGAACCACGAGGGCGCCATCGTCGACCGCATCCAGGCTGCCCGGGGCAACGTCGACGCCATCATCATCAACCCGGGCGCGTACACGCATACCTCCGTCGCCATCCGGGATGCCCTGCTGGGAGTCGCGATTCCGTTCATCGAGCTGCATGTGAGCAATGTCCATGCGCGCGAGCCCTGGAGACACCACAGCTACTTTAGCGACAAGGCGTCGGGGATTATTGTGGGGTTGGGGGCGTATGGGTATAAGGTTGCGGTGGAGCATGTTGCGTTGAACTTTAAGCCGTTGGAGAAGGCCACTCTATGAATAATGATATGATAAAAGTTTGGGTCTTTTTTATTTCCTTGGATTATGCCGCCTGGTGTTGGCTCTGGGTTATCTTAACACCCCCCTGTGTATATTCTATACGGTATATATGTACAATAAAGAGAAAGTTCCCGCCTTTCGTGATCGTTGTGGAATCCCTGGGAGAATGGAGGGTTCATCGCTTGGGGTTTAGAGTTGGCTCGCCGAGGGGCTGAGACTCCTGTCGTACCAGAGTGGGATCTGGTGACGTCAGTGCTGGCTGAGATGGGGCTAGTAGAAAGGACTCTGTTTGGCTGGTATATGGGTACAACTCTGGGAGCCCGGCCTCAGGAACGAACCCCAGGTTCTGCATGAACTCTGGTTGATTGTCGAGTCTGTACAGGAGAATGATGAGTAAAAGGGCAGATATCAGAAGAAGAAGAAGAAGAAGAAGAAGAAGAAAAAAGAAAAAAAGACATACCTGTCTGTCCCATCTAGCGACGCCAACTCGTCAAACAAGGCTTCAAGATCGGGAGCGATTCTCGGCCGGTGAAGAGAGCCGTAACCGTCAAGGTCAACCAGAGAGTTAAGATGTATATTCGGATCACTGTAAGCGGGCTGGTACTGGGGAGTGTGGCAGGGCAATGGGGTTCCTAAATCGGATATCATCCCCATTCCATTTGTGGGTCTTGAGGGCCGATGATGGTGGTGCTGGTATGAGAGTTCTTTGGGGTGGGAAACAGGGTGTGGCGGATCCGCCCCGGGATTCATATGTAAAGAAGGTGTTGGTGTGGGCAGTGAGATAGCAACGTTGTCCTCAACGCCCGGAGGTGCTCGCATCCACGGGGCGGAGAGGAATGAATCCGGAACCGCGAGACCACCCGAGCGCGGCTCGTCGGCCAAACTAGGGCGGCTTGAGGGAGTCCCTGAGCTGCTCAAAGAGTAATGTGCCGCAGGGGTCCTGCTCAAGGATGCCCTTTGCGGGGTACCGGCGGACAGGGTGGACACAGCGAGGTCGGGCCTTGATTCAGGGAGAGTGCGATCTTTCATGGCCCAAACGGTTGCGAGATGCGCGGAAAACGACTGGAGCTTGCTCCTGATTCCGGGATCAATCTCCAAGGACAAAACCGAACTTCTGCTGGAGTTTGGCGGGGGAACGCCAAATGTGAGGATCAGCCCGAATGTGGGACATGTCGCGGAGAGACTATAGGTTTCCATGTACATCTGAAGTACGGAGAGAAGCCTCCTTGAGCTGTCTGCTGCTCGTTTGTGAATATTTCTATCGCCCGTCTGTGTCGCTAGCTGGAGACTGATCGCCGTCGAGACACCCTGACACATCATTTCCAGCCCAAATATATGGGGAGGCACAGGCCGAGCAGCGCTGCTCTGCAGGTCAACCTGATAACTTCGGGGGAGTGCTGAGACCCAGAGTTGGAGCTGCCGCTCCAGTGCCTCTAAATGTGAAATGGAATTGGTGAGGGTTTGCCCCCAGAAACATAGGTCGTTTAAGATACACATCAAGCTAACAAGTCGATTGAACGTACTCAGCGCATGCAGGGGCCCGCGATGAAAAGAACCTCGAGCCGATTCAACGGGGCGAAGGCCAGTTTGGTCTTCCCAAGGATGCCATTCTTCGAGACCATCCTCGTTGACTGGGCCGATTTTCGTCAAGTCACTCTTTCGCAGAGATGGCACCTGGCCAGTCTGCACAGCAACTAGGGTTTCGAGGACAAAGCATCCGAGGAACACATGTTTGGACCGTCCTGCGGTCTTGCCCCCTGTGGGGGTAGCTGGTGCGTCGTCGGTGGCAAGGTTCAGGCCGAGGCTTTGGGCAATCCTGACGGCCTGTCCCACAAGCATCCACGCTGCTGCCCAGTCCTGCTGGCCAAGCTTGACAAGGGATAGAATGAGAAGTGCCTGCACATGGCCAATTTCGTGGACTCCATGTTCCCCGGGGATTAAAGTCTTGGCCCTCGCGTACATCTGACTTGGGGCTGGCTGATCGCCGGGAATTTCGGCCAGCTGACGTGTGGTAGAGATCGACGTCTCCTGAATAGATGCAAGAGTCAAGACGGCCCACAGTGCGGCGTGGTCTCCCGAGCCTGGCGATGAAGTGGAGATGTGCGTGTCATCTTCGCCATGGCGGAAAGCGGTCCGAAGAATGTCATGTTTCTCAATAATTGGAAACCAACACTGAGTGTAGGAAAAGTATATGTCGAGTAAGGGCCATGGATTGGAGGGAAGGTGAGGGTAATAATTTGAAGCCAAAGTGGGGCCGTGCAAGTCGACTTGGTATTGTGATGAGGTCTGGTCGGTACCGGAACTGTACGGCTCTCCCATGTGACCATTCATCGGAAGGGTCTGGGTGCCAGAGTCTCTCATGAAACGAGTTGGGGTTTGCTTTAATGTCGACACGGTTGTCGGTGTTTTCACGGGGGAGAGTCCAATGGTCAAGGAGCCTTCTCTCCCGTCCCCTAAAGCATCAGGGAGGTGCCATTCGAGGGTATCCGTAGACAGGACGCTGCTTCCTTCGGCGTCTGCCGGGGAATCTATCTCACCGCCGGGTCGCCCTCCTCGCTCGGGCTGATCATCTTCGGGCTGTTCTAGGAATGTTAAAAGCCGCTCGATATCCTTCAAGACGATGCTGCTCTTCCACGACGACAGGAGCGTGTCGGATCCCTCCGTCTCCTTGCCCATCGTAGCCAGATGGTTGGGAATATTGGCAGACCTCAGCAGCGCCCGAACGACTTCCTCACTCCCCTGGATTTTTGTAAACACAAGACCCCAGAGCAGCTCCAGCGTGCGAATGTATCCGGTCGGGAGGCCGCGTTTCTTCGGATTGGCCTTGTAGGTACAAGGCCGGGAGAGAGAGGCGCAGGTCGAGCATACTGGCTGAACTCCGTCGCACTTGTCCTTCTTGGATCTGCAGCTGTCACAGGCGCGCGAAACTCGCTGCCGCTTGGAAATCGAGGTCGAGTCGTCAGCTGCAGGGGTCGGTCGGTTCTCGTCGTCGTTGTCGGTCAATCGTCGTTTGGACTTACCCCCGGGCCCTTGGCGCGTATCGTTGTTCATGATTGTCTATAACAACGGAGCGCTAAACTGGCCGGGTCGCATGTTCATCTTCGAGGGGGCGTAGGCGAGGTGAATCCTTTGCCGGTGGCAGGTTTCTCCCCAGAGATCGACCGGCGATGATGGAACCCCACTTGGGGAAGGGCTGGTGCAGACAATGCGACTAGCGTCTGGTGGAAGCCTCAGTCCAATAGGGATGGCGAGGGCCTAAAAAACAAAACCAATCCGGATTTGGTGGTGATGCTATAAAAACATGAATGACGGTGAAGGGATGAAAGGATCGAAAGCGGAGAAAGGAAAATGGGACAGCACGAAAGTTGGGGAAATGCTGGGATCGCTTACCCGGCATAAAGCGAAGCGACTACCAGCGCCCAACCATGGGTGATTCAGACTCGAAGAATCGTGGGTAGCAGTGGTGATTGGGTGAGTGAATTGGGATTAGTGTTCAGAAAACTCTTCTTCTATTTTTCCCAAAGCAGCCTGTTGTGATGACTGAGAATTAATCCTTTAGCCTTCGCCTGGGGGTTGGAGGACCTGGGGGATGGGATGAAGATTCTGGTCTGCGCGTCGGAGAATCCCCGCGGGGTACGGGAATTTTTCTTCGCACAGTCACGCCGTCCTCTGGGATGTACCACCAATGGCCACTTTTGCATTATTCGCTGCCAGCTGGCAGCGGAGAGGTAACCCAAAGCAGGGAGGTCGCCGAGCATCCCCGCGTGGAATTGCGATTACCTCACGAATACTTCCCCACGGCTGAGTGTTTCTCCGCCACGGCCCCAGGCCACAAGGCGCCGAGGCCCTTCCCCGCGAGTCCCAGGAATTTGTCCGTCCTCACGATTTTCCCTCCACCATCGATCAATCACTCTTCCTCTCGCGGCTAGAGAGGGCCCCCTCCCCCAGTCCACTAGCTCTCACGCGTTAGTTGATTTTTCCTTCCCACTCCCCCCGGCTTATGTTGCCGTTGTTTTCTGCCTCTCTCATGTCATCCCACTTGGGGTCTCTCCTCCTGTGCTAATTGTTTCTTGTGTATTGGGTTTCCAGACTGGCGACACGCTCCTCCTGCCTCCCTCTCTTTATCCACAGAGTTTGATTATCGGGTTATGCCGGGCTGGGCATGCCCTCGCTCTTCATGATATCTTAACCCTAAATGCATTCGCACTCCAATGTCATGTCGATCCTTGCTCGCCCACCTAAACGCAGGCTCGACGACCTGGAGGGGTACTCGGACCAGAACACTCGCCGACTTTCGCGAGCATTCAGCCAGGGGTCCAATAAAATCGGCGGTGATGGCGGATACTTAGGGAATGACTACGGACGCTCCAACGAGAGATCGGACGTAGCTGGGGACTCCTCCTGGTTTGCATCGCCCTTCCGCGACCCCAGTTCCAGCCGTGGATCACCAACCCGCTTCGATGAGCCATCCCAGACGTCGAGAAGGTTCCCCCCAAATGCCTCCATAGTGTTAATTGGTATCCGGGGCACCGGCAAGTCAAGCCTTGCTGTCATGCTGTCGGCCGCCTTCGGCAGACGGTTGATCGAGGCGGACCGTTATTTCCAGCAGGTCACAGGGTGTTCACGGGCAACATATCGGAAGGAACATAGTCTCGGCGAGTACCGCCAGCAGGAAAGTAGGGTCATGGAGTCCATGCTTATGGAACACCAGGAAGACTGTGTTATAATCTGCGGATCAGGGGATGTGGAGCGGGGGAATCAGCTCTTGCTGCGAGAATACGGAAAGACTCACCCCGTCGTCCATATCATTCGGGACCTCGAAAGCATCCAATCCTATCTGAAAGCCTATGATACCAATAAGGTCCGCCGTTTCCTCGAATTGTCCGGCCCAATTTACCGAGCATGTTCGAACTTCGATTTCTTCAACGTCTCGGAGACGATTACGGGAGACCATTTGTGGGAAAAGAATAGCACCCAGTGGGATGCCGATATAGACCAGCGATTCCAAACGGCGACTCCTTTTTTAATGTTGAAACGGCTGCAGCGCAATTTCCTTCGATTCATGGCCTTTGCAACAGGCGATGCTACGGAGTTGAACAACCAACTCTCCCCCTTCCCGCTTTCGATGCAACCGATCGAGTCTCGCAAATTCACCTACGCCGCCACGGTACCGATATCTACTCTCTTTGAACATGACGACCTGGATATTGAAGAATTAGAATCCACTGCCGATGCATTCGAATTGAAGATCGACGTGCTTGGGACCCCATCCACGCATTTGGGCCTGGAGTCAAGTCTCGCGGACAGAATCAGCCAAGTGGTAGCAACAATTCGGCGAGAGATCATTGTCCCCCTGATCTATCATGTCGAGGGGACTATAGGGCCCTCCGCTCAGCAGACTGAGTCCTCACGCCGCTCGGATACCTCATATCTGGACCTCATGCAGCACGGGCTACGTTTAGCCCCCGAATTTGTGACGGTGGATTTAACATATGACGATTCACTCCTGTCTCAAATAATTGCTTCAAAGGGGTTCACAAAGGTCATTGGGCATTACGCTGCTCAACTCCCGTTCTCTAAAGGCTGGGAAGACCCCCAGCTCTTGCAGATGTATGAACGCGCGAATAGAATAGGATGTGACATGGTGCGTTTAACGCAGCCGGCAGCTTCAATTGATGGCAACTTTGCGGTAGAACGGTTTCGCCACTATGTCAAGACGCTTCCCGGTCCACATTTGCCCCTCATCGCCTTCAACTCCGGCTCCTTGGGTCGAATGTCATGCTGTTTCAACCCGATCCTGTCTCCTGTTATTCCACGATCACTGATATCTCAAGCGGGCACGAAGGGGCTGCCATGTGTTACCTTGCAGGAGGCGCAGGCCGCTCTCTACTCTTCATTTACGTTAGACCCGATGCAGTACTTCGTATTTGGCGCCAACGTGACATATAGTTTGTCTCCAGCCATGCACAATGCCGCATTTAAATTGTGTGGCATGCCGCACTTTTATACGATTCATCAGTCGCCGTCCTTGAGGGGCATTAACGAGCTGGTTGAAAATCCCAATTTTGGCGGGACCAGTGTTAGTTTGCCGTACAAGACGGAATCTATACCCCTCCTTCATTCGATGTCACCTCACGCTCGAGCAATCGGGGCAGTCAATACCTTAATCCCGATCCGCAAGCTTGAGGGCAGCACCGATAGCGCCCTGGACATGGAGAAAAGCCGTGCCGGTCCGATCAAGGGATTGCACGGGGATAATACCGATTGGATTGGTATCCGCAATTGCTTTCGACGAGGACTATCACCGGCCAATGCCATTCGCCCTTTGACCACAGCGCTAGTGATCGGGGCTGGAGGAATGGCGCGCGCAGCGGTATATTCGATGATTCACATGGGGGTACAGAACATCTTTGTTTGGAACCGTACAATTGCCAACGCAGAGAAGTTGGCTTACCATTACAACCGACAAAATCTCCATACCCAGGGCCGAAATGGGCCGGCCAGCCGCCCGCAAATCCATGTTCTGAAGTCCCTGCAAGATAGCTGGCCCGCCAACTATAAACAGCCGACCGTCATCTGCTCCTGTATCCCAGCGCACAGAATCGGCGATCAACCGGCCCCGAATTTCCAGCTTCCTTCCCAGTGGATCGAAAGCCCGACCGGTGGAGTGGTCGTCGATGTGAGTATCCGGACCCCCAACATGATGAGAACTACGACACTGACTTGAATCAATAGCTCGCTTATAAACCTCTCAACACACCCCTTATGAAGCAAATTCGGAGCCTTTCTCAACGAGGATGGGTTGCTCTTGATGGACTGGATGTCCTCCCGGAACAGGGATTTGCTCAATTCGAGTTGTTCACTGGGCGCCGCGCCCCGCGACGATTAATGCGAACTGTTGTCTTGCAGGAATACAAGTCGGAAGAAGAGCAAGAGCAGTACGATCAACGAGCCATGCAAACTCGACTTGAGAATTTGGACGGACAACCAGCATGAAACCTCACGAAGACACCTACACAAACCATCATGCCCCATTTTACTCGGATACGATCGGGTGCGTAGCCCCGGCGTACGGAATATGCAGATTAGCTGTCTTCCTTGATCTACGATGACGATAGCTACCTGACACTGGAACTCAGTAGCAGCTCCCGTGGAATGCGCCCTGCAGGACCAGCTCGTCTCGTCTCACCCACTTTTCGTGGTTCCTTATCACCCCGCAGTCCACATCACGAGGTGTTTTCTTGACCCCACGGACTCACCAAAGACACTCTCAGGAACTTTTCACCCCCCGGTCTCTTGCGTGGGGTGTTGATATACGATCTCACCAGGGAAGCTGCCGCCTGGTTGACTCCTAGCAGCCTTAATGCCAATCTCTACCAATAGATGATACGAATACCAGATGATTTTATATCCAGTAAATCCCTTAATTTCAACCTCTCACCTGAAAAACAATCTTGAATTCTCCCTCATCCCATATACCAAACAACCCCCCTGTATAGGTATCATACAAGACATAACTAACCAACCAGCCAACCTCGCTTAATCTAAAACAACTTCTTGAAATTCCCACAGGTCAACCTCGTCTTATCCCGCGCGTGCACCACAACCGACAAATCCCCAAAGTAAGCCGGTTCCCCCTCGGTTTGGGACAGGAAGAACTCCGGATACGAGGCAGTGAAGGTGTTACCGAGGGGCGCAAACGCCGGGCCATGCTTGCCGGATAGATCACCGACTTCGCATGTTTCGGGGTGCGAGATGTCGCAGGCGGGGGTGTCGCCGCGGCCGTAGGGGTCGAGGTGGCCGCTGGTGAGGTAGCAGTTTCCGTCTTCGGGGACCGGCTCTTTGTGGATGTGGTAGTCTGTTGTTTATACCGCAAGGAGTTTCCCGATTAGATGGGGTGATTCTCGTGATGGTATATGGTTGGGGGGGAGAACGTACTCAGAGCTTCACCCTCAGGGATTCCGGCGATGGAGACTTGGACACGCAGTCCGCATGAGCCGTCGAAGGGGGTGCTGATGGTGACAGAGCCACTAACGGTGGTGTTGTCCTTTTCGAGGAGAATCGCTTCGTAGAGGACGGGGCTGCCATTGTTTTCTACCACGGGGGCGGAGGTGTCGTCTTGAGCGACGGCTGAGAGGCCGAGGCTGAGGAGGAGAGCCGCAGAGAGCTTGAAAAGCATTGTTTATTTTTTCGGTTGGGCGGGGAAAGGTGTGCTTGAGGATGTAGTGCAAATGGGCGCGTGGGAGGGAGGAATATAAGATGTTAGATGCAAGGGATTTGATAACCACAACGACTCGGAAGGGATTCGAATTAGTGAGGAATGGGGCGACGTGGGAGCCCCGAATGGTTTTATATTTCTGGGAACGTCTCTTGGTTTGTGAAACCCCGAGGGTGAGATTCAGGAGACAAGAGCCCTCAACCAATAGCCAAGGCGCACATGGCTTTGTTGTCCGGAGAACAAGAAAGTATCCAAGAGGACGAGCGCTCGAGCGAATGCGCCTATTGGGCCCAGCGAACATGATCGACCGCCCAGAATGTTGGCGGCACACGGAAGTGGGTACATGTGGTGGTCCATGGCAGCTGTTGGAAGCGTTGGGAGGGAATGCTTTTGCTTTTTATTCTTCTGTTTGTATAGCGATGTAACTCCGAACCCCGTTTGGTACCTGGAGGTAAAATAAATATCCTGCTGTCTGTGCTGCGTCTACTGACGAGAGACGAAGGAGTGGTGGCTGAGTTGAAGCTTTTTCTCATCCCTGGAGCTGGCGAAGTTAGCAGTGGGAATATATATCCATCATGTTTTTCCTTTCCAGTTCCGCGTGGAAGCCACCCTTTAGCCTTCCATGTTGTACTTTATTTTGTCTCTAAAACACAACCACTGGTTGAACCAAACTTGGTTCTCTCAGCCTCCAACAGGGAGGCATCTAATGTACTCCGTAGGGAAGATTGGCGCCGATCGTGGACAAGAACAAAGCGACAGGGATCCAAAGATGGAACAAGTGCAGCTTGGGGATGATAGGCTCGTCTTCTGCTTTCTTCTCAAGGGACCTCCACAGCAGTCAGTAAGCTGACGCCTTTGCAGGCGGTCTCCAGCGGTCTCCAGCTGTGCAATTCCTGAGGCATCAAGCCAATAATCACGTGAGAGGTGACATAATCAGACGGGCTGAAGTAATCGTGATGTCGATCAGAGGCAACCTGAGCCCTGAGCCCACCTGAGCCCTGCTGGAGCTCCCTCCACCAGAGGCCCTCGTTCTGGCCAGTCGAAGCCAGAAATGCATCCAGTTGCACCTCAGCTCGGCCTCGGTATGAGTTCAGTCGCCTTGGCGTGATGCAACAATTGGCCGGGCGGCGGGAATAATATTCCGGCACTAATGCTAATGCTGGCCTCCAATCGTCCCCAGAGAGTCGGCTTCCAAGCTCAAATGCCTGGGTATCATCTTCGTTTTGTCTCAATCCTTTATCTATCTACCGTAGGGAAGCGCGAGTAAAAAAATTTTAAGATGACCGGAGGGCTGGGGATGAGCTCCTCGCGCTCTGGCTCAGCCGCAAGCCCCACCTTGCTTGCGACAACACGGAGCTCCGTGTCGAACGACACCCCACTCACGCGAAGCCTTTCACCATCCCCGACTGACCGGACGGGGCCGACGAAAACCCTTCCAATCGCCGGATCACAAGCCCTGCAGAAACAATCGCGAGGACCCCGTAATCTTCAGCGCATATCCCGCGCTTGTGTGCAATGCCAGAAAAAGAAGACAAAGTGCGATGGCGAAAGGCCGCGGTGCAAGCTGTGTGCTCGTTCCAACACCGAGTGCACGTACTTGACATCGAAGCGAGAAAACCAGCGCCGACAATTCCAATCCCTGGAGGAGAAGGTCAATGCCTACGAGTCGCTGTTGCAAGAGATTCTATCCCAGTCGACGCCACAGAACCGTGATGCCATTCATGATGCTATACACGTGCGTGGGCAACCTCCTAGCCGCGCCCTTGGCTCGCTGTGTTAGCTAACTCGTAGCAGAAACACCTCAAGGTGCCACCGGAACTGCTCTCAACATTGTTGGCCCCAAAGTCTCTCTCCGACCCACCTCTTTCAACGCCGAAACCAGGACTATCTTTGGGTCGGATGCATCTGATGGCGAGTGAAGATAGCCAGGCTCAAACGCAACTTCTCCAGAATCCCACAGTCCGAGTTACCTCAATTCATGTTTGGACAACTCTTGTCGATAATGACGTTGCTAGTCATCTCTTTTCTCTCTACTTCACCTGGGAGAATCCGGTTTGGCACCTTATCGACCAAGATATGTTTATCCATGATTTGGAGCACGGGTCTCGCAGATTCTGCTCATCCCTGTTGGTCCACACGCTTCTATTCTTTGGCTGTGTATTATAGAAATACTAGTACCTCCCGTGAGAAGGCGATTGCTAACTCTTGACTAGAGCTTCTCGTATAGCATGAGCCGAATTACGGATCGACGGGACGAAAAAATCCTTGGAGAGAAGCTATATGACGTTATCCAGCGCCTATGGCTTGAAGAAAAGGATAATGTTGACCTCCCCACAGCGCAGTCGAGCATACTGATGGGCCTTCTCTGCTGTACCTTTGGCATTGACAGGCTTGGCACAAAGTACATATTGCGCGGCGCAGAGTTGACCAGCCAAATAGACCTCCAGAAAGAAGAATCTTCATACTTCTATAGCGATATTGCCGATGACCCTGCCGCCGTCGAGAGAAGCCAAAAGCTGGTTGCTTGGGCAGTTTTCGACCTCCAGGCGTGAGCTTTCTTCCCATTCTCCCAGTAATCCACGTCGTTGCTAAGTTTAGGATAGTCTAGTGGCGCAGGTCTATCGCAAGAAGCCAGTCTGGAAAGGACCACCATGTAAACGATTCTCTCAGGAGGAAGCCGCAATTTTGGATGAAGATGCTGCGTGGACCCCGTATCCATTCCAGATCCCTGTGTCCCAACCCTTCTATTACACAAACGCTTGGATCCGAAGTGAGCTTGTGGAGATAGTATTTGACATCGCCAAGCTATCTCTCAAATTTCCCCAGAAGGTTTTGGATGACAGCGACTGGGAGTACGGCTATGTGTTATACCAGAAACTGCTTGTTTGGAGGACAAAGCTGCCTTGGAGTATCCTTCCAAGAAATAATACAACACCCCATGCCCTTTGCCTACAGTTCGTCCCCCGTATTAAGGTGTCTGAAGCCCGGCTAATCGTTGCAAGCTTTTACTACTACGCCACCCTTGTATCTTTGTGTGAAATATTCAATATAAACTCGAAAGGAGGGCCCCGAAACCGTACAATATCCGAAAGATTCGACACCGTAACGGTCAAAGCGCAAGCTCTGGACACAATCGGATCACTCATCTTGCTCTTCAAAAGCAGCCACGGGTGGAAATCCGTCCCGATCGTCATGCTCCATTACTTCTGCGTTGCAGGAGTCCATTCCATATCCAAACTCCATCCTCATGAACCGAAGTGGAGTCTTGTGTTGGAGAGTTGCGTGGTTGGTCTCTGGCACATGAGTCTAGGCTGGGGTCGATTGTGCAAGGCGTTCCTGCGAACCATTGACTTGGTACTCCGGGCACACAAGCCAGACCCCTCGCTGGTTCCGCCGAAAGTGACTGCAATCATGCAACAATTAGACGGCAGTCTCTGGACGGGAACCGATACTTCTTCCCTCTCCGCAGACTATGTGGTGTATAATGTTCCGGCCAGTCCGAGCCAGCATCAGGGGTCGGGTTCTAATACCGAAGCCCACACACTCCAGAGCCTTCTCGCCGCCATGGAAGAATTATCCATGCAGTGAGATCGCTATAAAGATCAAAATAACCCTTTTAATTTCGTTCAAAATCAGGCCTCGCATAAGCTTTTGGCCCATGCATAGATCTAGCACACGAAGATTTCATCATGACCACCAAGATTGGACACTGCAAATTTGAAAGTTATTGTATACGTTATATACCAAAATACAAATCTCAAACCACCGAATACGAATAATTGATCGGAGCCTTCTCCTGGACCCCCTGGTAGTTAGATAATAAGAGTGTTTGTAAGCAAGTGAGTCCGCAAAGCGTGGATGCGGACTACCCCGCTAGCGTTTCAGCTGATTTTCAATCCATCGTGGCGCGATTCCACGCCATTCCTTTCCCACCGATTGGAGGCTTTTTCACCCTTGGAATCGGGCTAACCCGCACCTGCAGCGTGCATGCAAAATTAACTCTATACTCCAGAATATCCATGGGAAAGTCCGTGTCAATTATTAATCGCACCGCTTCCATGAGGTGGGATGGAATGACATCTTTGACCATGAGGACAAGAGACCAGAAAAGGAAGTATAAATACCCTCGAATCCACACCGTCTGAGTGTGGTGTTTATTCTTCCCTATCATTCAAGCCTCTCTACTATTCAATTATCTCTACATCCTCTTAAACCCGCTACTATGGCCTCATCAAATGTCCAACTGATCTTCGGGGGCGCGTCCTTTGGAGGCATGGAGACTGAATTTACCTCTATTTCAGACACCAAAGAAACTCTGGACCTGTTGGAAGCGGCTGGAGTCAAGGTCATCGATACTGCTAGGAATTACTCCAACAGCGAGAACTTCCTGGGAGAGTCCGGAGCCACATCTCGCTTCTCCATCGATACGAAATACCCCGGCGGCTTTGCTCCGGAGCCTTCCACGAAAGAGAACGTGATTGCGAGTGCGGACGAGAGTCTCCAGCAGCTTCAAACTGACCAGGTATGGGGTTCCCTTTCTTCCTCTTCCTTTGGGGTTGTAGAGCGTTATAGATCACTAACTAGAAAAACCGGTGTAGATAAACGTGTATTATATCCACGCCCCAGACAGACGCGCACCACTGGAAGAGATCCTCGACGGCCTGAACACCGTCTACCAGGCTGGGAAATTCAAGCGCTTGGGTCTGTCCAACTTCCTGCCCGAAGAAGTCGAGGAGGTGGTCCGCATTGCCAAGGAGAAGAACTTCGTCCTGCCCTCTGTCTACCAGGGAAATTACAACGCAGTCGCCCGTCACTCCGAGACCTCACTTCTCCCGATCCTGCGAAAACACAACATTTCCTACTACGCCTATTCTCCCATCGCAGGCGGCTTCCTAACCAAGGACGTTGAGCAGCTGATCGCGGGCAGCGGAGAGGGCCGTTGGGACCCTAAAAATATGGTTGGCGGCATGTACAACGCCTTGTACGGCAAACCGGCGATGCTCGAGGGTCTCCGTCTGTGGGGGAAGATTGCAGCCGAGACGGGCATCCCCAAGGCCGAGCTGGCGTATCGATGGGTGGCGTACCACTCTGTCCTGAAGGGGGCTCATGGGGATTCGATTATTTTCGGGTCGCGCAACGGGAAACAGCTCCAGGGGACTCTGGCGGGGCTGAAGAACGGCCCTCTCACGGAGGAAGTTGTCCAGCAGATCGAACGAGTTTGGGAGATGGTTGCGGCTGAGAGTCCGGTCGATAATTTTAACAGTTTTGTCGCCCAGAAATAAGGCTATTGGGGGTCGTTAGTGTGACGGCGAAGGTGGCTCATGTTTGATGATCGAGAAGAGGTTCAGAATTGTTTTTGTACGTGCTTGAAAATGCAATTAAAACGTTAGCGAATCCTTAACCCAATGATTTGGCTTTGCCTCACCGAGGGACCTGGATTAAACTATGCCTATGATCTATGTCAATCGCTTACTATCCTACTCTACAACGAGGCGAGTCTTCACGGCACGCTCATCACCCGCAAAGGCAGCAACTTCAATGCCAATATCTTTGGATGAAAGTAGATATGCCCCATTTTTCCATCGCTGCAGCGGCCTCAAAGAAGCCGGTACTTCTGTCGTTATCTGGTGTGCCACCTCGAGGTCCACAGGTGCAAATCCCAGCAACACTCGAGCCGGAAAGTCCTCCACTCCAGGCAGGCCATAGACCTGCGCAATGAACCGTCCAGGCCGAGTGCCGGTGTTGCAGACGCTAAATTTGACTCGGAGCGTCTCAGTGCCAGTGATCTCCACGGCCACGTCTGCCACGGTGAACTGTGCATACGACAAGCCGAATCCGAACGGAAACGCAGCCTTCACCCCAAGTTTATCCAACAGATGTTGCCCGAACCATCGATCATACGTGATCTTCGCTGCATTACGATCAAAGAACGGCAGATGGGCTTCCTCTGTTGGGATCGAGAAGGGGAGTCGGCCACTGGCGTCTACCTTGCCCAGCAGAACATCCGCCAGCGCGTGCCCACCTTCACTCCCGCTATACCAGCTCATGAGGATGCCGGGGACTTTTTGCTTCCAGGACTCGACGATCACAGCCCCAGCAGTGACGATTGCAACCACGGTGCGTGGATTCCGTGCCGACACTGCTGCAATCAGCTTCTCGTCCTCTGCACGGAGACGTAGAGAGGTTCGGTCTCCGCCAGCCCCTGCCTCGATACCACCACTTCCGCCGCCATCTGACTTTCCCTCGAGGATGGCGAGAGTGTCTCGATCCTCGGCAGTCTTTGTAGGGGGGAAGAGCTCGTACAGAGCTGGGTTCTCCTGAAGAGCGGGCACGACATACTCCCCTTCGTCCGTGTGGTCGTAGCCCACAATGCAGATGGCAACATCGACCTCTGCGGCGATGCTCTCCGCAGCTTCGATAGACGTGGCACAAAGCACCTCTGCGTCTGGTAGCGCTGCCCGGATCCCTTCCAGCGGAGTGACAACCTGAGGCGCAAACACCTGCGACGACCCCTTGTCGCCCGTGTTGGCCACGTCGGCGAGACGCCCAACGACCGCAACGCGCGAGAGCGAGTCGGCCGCCAAAGGAAGAACGGGGCCTCCACCAACAGAGTCATTCTTCAGCAGAACCATCGACCGCGCCGCGACCTCACGCGCCAGCTCTCGGTGCTCCCGACAGAACACAACCTCCCACCCCGGCCGACTCTCCTCCGTCCGCGCCGCAAACTCGATCTGTTTGCGCAGAATCCTCGCACCCGCCCGATCCACCTCCCCCCAGTCGAGCTCACCAGCCTCCAGCGCCGGCCCCAGCTTCATCTCCCTCTGCTGGCGAAACGGCGCCTCGAGATCCAGCCCATTCCGCACCGACAACACCGCGTCCCGCAACCCAAACACGAAATCCGACATGACCAGCCCATCAAACCCCCACTCCCGCCTCAGGATCTCCGTCAGAAGACGCCCGTTCTGGCCCGCCCACTCCCCATTCACCGAGTTATACGCCGCCATCACCGCCGCCACACCACCCTCCACGATCCGCCGAAAGTGCGCAAGATACACCTCCCTCAGCACCGCCTCGTCAACCGCCACATCCACCCGGAACCGCGCATTCTCCATCGAATTCAGCGCATAGTGCTTGACACACGCCATGACATGCCCCTGGACACTATCCGCCAACGCGAACCCAAACTCCCCCAGCAGCAGCGGATCCTCGCCGTACGTTTCCTGGACCCGGCCCCAGGCCGGATGGCGCGGGAGATTCACGCACACGCCGGCAAAGTAGTTCGCGCCCTGGGCTTTGGCCTCGAGGCCGATCGCGTTGCCGACGCGCCGCTCGAGGGCGACGTCCCAGGTGGCGCCGCGGGCCATGGAGACCGGAAAGGCGGTCGAGTGGCCCATGACGACGCCGCGGGGCCCATCGGTGAATCGGATCCCTGGGATGTGTAAGCGGGGGATGGCGCCGTGGGGGTATGCGGTGCGGTTGTAGCGGTCTGTGAGGATGGCGCGTTGGCCGGGCCAGAAGGGGGTGTCGCCGTCTAGGAGGGCGAGGCGCTCGGCTTGGGTTAGCTGGGTGAGGAGGGAGTGGGTTGCTTGGGGGAGGGGCTGGCCGGATTTGACGGCGGTGATGGCGTCGAGGAAGGAGAAGTCGGGCATTTTTTTTATAGGCATGTATAGATGGGTATTGTGTGTTGTGTTGTGTTGTAGGGGCTGTATAATTGCTGAGCAGGATATCGAGCTTGGACATGGTACTTATCGGGGCGGATACTGGCATGGGTTTATTTGCTGTGCGGGGTCGATCTGATATCGGGTTAACCTGCGGGGAACCTGATGTTGATTTAGGCAGAGTAGGGCTGGATTTACCCGGATGCTCTTAGGCTCATTCGAAGACTTTAGGGTACGAGTACGATCTGGCTATAACCCATGAGGATTGACATGACCCCACTCTATCTATCAAGCAGATGAGGGTAACATCATGGATTACGCTTCGAGGTCAACAAAGCACAAGGGCACCCATAGAGACCTCATCTAAGTATCAACCCTCTCTACACCCTCTGATAAACGTCGAGCAGCTCAGCCCTAACCGGGGTATACTAGTATTTATACTCCACACTCCTTCGAACCCACGACTCGACATTATCGAGAATATATCAGCAAATGGAAAACCTTGGTAGCCAAGTAGCCGTATCATCAGTTTATTCATCAATTAAAATACATGGGAGATTACTCTTGTTATAAGAGTACAACAGAACTGTAAAGAGAAATCACAGCCCCCTCTTCGCCTTCCACTGCATCACAAAAGAAGTAAACGGAAACAAAAGAATCGAGAATCCGACCCAGGCAAGAAGAATCCCAAAGTCGAGGCCGATGCGGGAATGTACCCCAAAGAGGATCGTGCGGAGTGCTTCGACGACTAGATATAGACACAATGGATGTTAATGCAACGTGTATATACATACATAAACGACGATCAGGATACTCATCGAAGAAATTTGGCAGGGAGAGGGAAAAAATGGGGAGGAGGAGGAGGAGGAGGAACTTACTTCTGTGTAACGGCCAAGCATACCCCCAAGCAAAGAATCCAGGGGCCAGATCCAACGCGTAAAACCCCGTCGACACGTTCGTGATCACCCAGAAGATAAGGAAGAGCGAGCTATACGGAAAGCCCAGGACCATGGCCATGTTCTCGCAGGGGAAACCGAGTGCGCTCATGCCGACCCAGTTCAGCATCCAGAAGACCACGAAGGAGCCCCTCCCGTAGGCGTTCGGGCTGGCCGCGGAGACGGTATCGGGCGCGGGGGAGTTGGCGAAGGGCAGCTGGAAGGAGAGCGAGACGAAGGAGTAGAAGAGGGAGAGGAAGAAGTATGCGGCGAGGTTGGAGAGGATGCGCCAGAGGAGCCACTGGGAGTTTTTCAGGGGCGGGTGGTCGCCCTTGACGAGCTGGGCGTGGATGGGCATGAGGAAGGGGAAGTTGAAGAATGCGATGATGATGAGGTAGATGAGGCCGATAGTGACGGAGGGGGTTGCGACGGCTGGTGCGAAGGGCCGCAGGTCGAGCGTGTTGAATGCGATTGCCGGGTTGACTGCCTGGGGCACGCGCGAGATATTCACGACTGGGTTTCCGGCGAGGCTCGAGATCCAGCGGGGTCCGAACTGTGCGCGGACTTCGAGCTCGAGGGAGTTCAGCGCGGGGATAATGTAGCTCCCGTAGGTGGTTTGGTCGCGGGCGCTGATGACGACGAATTGGGCAGCGTCGGTGGGGTTGTACGAGGCGTTTCCGTTTGTGACGGCGTCGTAGAGCAGAGAGGTGGCGTTGGGGTTCACGATAATCGCTGCGTAGACGTGCTCATCGTAGACGTCTTGCCGGATGACGTCGGGGTCATTGTTGAAGTCGGCTGGCGGCCTGATCGTGAAGCCGATATGGGGGCTGTCGGATTGGAGGATTTGGTCCACCACGCTGGTGACTGCAGGTCCCACGATCGGACGCTGGGACTGGGGAGAGTCCAGCTGGCCATCGAAATCGACTACCCAGACTTTTAGGGCTGGAAAGTTGGCTTCGACCCGAAATTGGATGGCCCAGTAGAGAGACAGCACGCAGAGGACGAAGACACACAACATCAACACTAGACGGCCATTGTCAGTAACAGAGTCAAAATAACACTCCAGAAACACGAACCAGTGCGACCCCATAGGAAGAAAACCCGCCGCCGCGTTTGTTTCAGCGCTGGATGGAAGAAGGAGACCGCAGCCTGAGGCTCCTCAACCTTGTTGCCCGTCTCAATCACGTCGCTCTTGTCGGCCGACATCCTCGCGTTCGGAGTTTCTCAGGAGGCTGAGGGGATATTTTTGGTTTCCATGGGAGTAAGAAGGTTAAAACAGCGCCAAAGGGGGTGGGAGATAAATAAATGGGCGATCTGAGACTAAAAAAAAAAATCCATTTGAAATCCCTAATCGGGATATTGTCCGGATTTGGAAGAACTGCATTCTTCTTAAGTCCGATTCGGATTTCACACCAGCGGCCGTAAAGCGATTTAATTTATAATCCTCCGTAATCAATCCGGGTTCGAAAAAAGGACCCCTGTCAGCCATGCCGAGACATCCAGCCGAGGTGAGGATTTACTCATTTACTGCGCAGGACGTTCGCAGTCCGGGGTCCGGGCCCGGATATAAATCACGGAGACCATGACAAAGCCTGTAGTCTAGCCACAGCCACGAGGAAGCAGCAAAAATGAGACAATAACTCTAGTCTGCAACGCGGAGACTTCAACTGAATCACAACAATCCTTTTTGCGTCTGTTTGCAGAAGAAAAACAATGGAAATGAGCCCTTACAGATGCTGACTTAAGCCTTCGTGAGACGGTTTCCGGTACTCTGGGCCCCTCACCGCCTACGGTTTTAGTCTACAGAACGGTTGCCAAGGCTGGTTTATCTAATCTTATCGGATTAGATTAACGTAATCAACCACCGAACCGCCGATTTCACCGCAATGCAATATTCAATTCAAATAATTTCAATCACTATCACCTTATTTAAAAGTATCTAAATATAAAATAATAGCTATTTACTAGGGCAATTTTGTATTGTATGCCCAATAGTCCCACAGTCACTGCAGTGCTGCGGAGCGCGCTTTTGAGGCCTAGATATAGGCTCCTTAACCTGTGCTTCACCTGGTGCATCAAGGCGCTGAATGTGATTAAGACCTTCCTGTACTGATAAAGTAATATTGCTTTCTAGTACATCATGCCTTCTTGCTTTCTTCTTAATCTTTCACTTATTTTCAGCCCGGAGAACCTTAATTTCTTGCTGAAGAAGGTTCATATTTATTGCCATCTGTGCCGCCTTCTCAAGATATTGAATATGAGAGACAGGGCTACTAGAGAGGGTCCTTTTCTTCTGAAGACTTTTCTGCAGGCTTTTAATCTTGTGATCAAGCTAATGAGGGTTCTGAGAAGTCTGAAAAGCAGAGGAAATTGACCCTTCAATGTCAATAAGAGGTAGTGTAGATATACAAAGTTAAAAGGTAATTTTTTCAAGAACATGAGCCTGATTTAATGGTTTAAGGCCTGCTTCTGTAAAGCTATTATAGATATTCCCTGTATTAAAGACCTTTTCCCGTGCAGGTGGGTAGAGATAAAGAAAATCCTGCTTATTAATGTGATTATTGCCAGCCATTATCATGCCTTTAACTAGCTTCCTGTATGCATGCTTAAAAGGCCTAAAAACACCCACATCAAGTGGCTGAAGAAGGTGAGAGGTATGTGGAGGTATATAGAGGCAGATAATCTCATTCTCTGTATAGAAGGTGTCAAACTCTGCAGTCTGGTGACTAGAATAGCTATTAAGAACAAGTAATTGCTTTGCATTAGTAGAGTAGAGCTTAGAGAAAGGTTTAAATAGCTTCTTAAGCTAATAAAGACCTATTTCATCTGTTGTCCACCCATTCTTGCTCAAGGCAAGCTTCTAATCTGCCTTAGCCTGCAGGTTAGGCTCTTTATACCAAGTAGCCTGCTATTCTTATTCTTTAAGAATAATCATTAGGGGTAAAGAGACCCCTCTAGAATTAATACATTTAATGATTGTGACCCATTCATGATTTTTTTAAATAACTGTACAAGGTCTCTTACTGTGCTTAACAGCAGTAATAACCTTAGATAAGGTACAGAGTCCCATGGCAAAGCCAGTCTTATCAAAGTTCCAGATATCATCTTCATGTATGCCGTGCTCCTGAATAGCTTCATGTACAGTCTGAAACCACTGTTTTATAATCTTTAGATCTTCCTGCTTTGCACGCTGGTATGTAATTCTTTGATTATAGCGTGTATGTAGGGCTGGATACTGTTTAATAAATTTTAAAGCCCAGTTAATCCCAAGAGGCTGTTTAAGATCCTGTGTGCGCGCAAAGAGCAAAGTTTGGGCCATTCCTTGAAGATATTGTGGCCGAATTAAGAAGCCATGTTTATCTGCATCTAAAAGACGCTTGGTAAGAACCTTTTCTTTAGATTCTGTTAATCTATGGCTATTAGCGCGTGTTTCTGTACATGGTTTGACACCTTGAAGCTGATCATGAAGAGTCTCTCTAGGGACATTAAAAACCTCAGCAGCAGCAGTTTTTGAGGGGACTTGATTTTTTTAACAGGCAGATATTGCCATTTGCATTTGATATTCTTGTGATAAAGGCATATTCTAGTAATATAGATGAAAAACAACGCGTTGAAGAGTATTCAAATGGAATATTTTAGAGGGTGTGGGGAATCGGCGGTTCGGTGGTTTATTACGTTAGTTAAATGACGACATATCCTGCCTGACTGCCTTGCTGCCTTGGCATGATCAACAAGCCTCTGAGAGTGATGTGGAGGCCAGGTGGCTATCTAGACAGACGAAAACCATACGAGTGCCTCAGAGAGTCGGATCCTCCTTGTGCTCCTCCTGGTACCGATACAGCCACCGCTCAACCTTTTACTGCACGTTCTTAACAGCCAGAGATAGCGCCGTGTTTCCAGCACCATCAACGTGGCGCCAATTCGACCTCCCCGTCTCCCCGAGCAGGCGGACAATATCAAGATGACCCTGCCTCGCAGCGAAAAGAAGACGCGTGCATCCCAGATAGCCAACTACATCTACATGTACCTCCTCCGATCCTAAGAACAACTGAACAGCGGCAGTCTGCCCGCGCCGAGCAGCCGAATGCAGAGGAGTCCAATCCTCTATGTCGCATGAATTCACATCTGCCCCGTGGTGCAAAAGCAGCCGCATAGCCTCGAGATTGCCTCACTTTGCTGCGAAGGAAAGCGCGGTTTTTTTGTCATCCACATCTGTTAGATCTACGTTCATCTTTCTAGTGCCGTCTAGGGGTTTGTGTGGGAGTTCTAGCGGCCCGTACCGTACGACATGCACGAGAGGAGGTTGTTGGCCCAATGTACGGCGTCGTGTACGGGTCGGCGCCAGCGTCAAGAAGGAATTCCACGACCCCGAGATGAAATTTCCGGATAGCACGGCTAAGTGCACTATTTTCAGAGGATCCGATGACCCTTTTGGCTTCTAGGTCTGCCCCGCAGGCTACAAGTAACTTTGCCATGTCAAGGTCGCCGTGTTTACCTACCGCCATGAGGGCAGTATCATTGTATCTGTCGTGGAATTCAAGGGGGCTCTCCGTGATCAATTAGTAGTTCTGCGAGCTCTGTCCGTCGGCTATTAACAGCGATTGATAGTAAAGGTATCTCCGGTGAGTCAATCACTTTGTTTTGTGTTGCTATCGGTGCTTTGGCTAAGAGAAGTCTCACGGCTGCGATATCCCCTCAACTATTTCGAGCGAGGGCTGGTTTACGCTCAAAGCCCACATGAGAGGTGTACATACACCCCGGTGGCCCATATGAAGATTCCGGGGTCTATCCAGTTGGCAACAAGACGCACGGTGCTCTCCTTTTCACTCTGGATGGCCAAATGAAGGATTGTTTTACCATCTCTTGTGTAGTTTTTATCGGGCATGTATGGGGCTAGAAGGAGGAATATGTCGTTGTGGCCGTAGTGTGCAGCCAGCATTGGTGCGGTTCGACCGAGTGCGTCCTGTGTATGAATGAAATCAGAGTAAGAGTCCTGGAGAAGCTCCTGCACCAGTTTCCTATCGCCTAGAATCGTGGCAGCAAGGAGTAGCTCGGGCGGCCGGCTAATGAATGGTAACTGCCGGGTCATGGATTCAACTATTATTACAATGTGGAAGATGAGGGAGTTTTGAAGAGTGCAGCATTAATGGGAAGGGGATGGGGAAGAGAACAGTTGAGTTTCAAGAACCAACTTTCTCTATGTTGTGTCAGGGTTACCCTTCTCCCACTTGTTTTATTCATTTTTCTCCGATAGTAAACAAAAGCCTAGAAAAGCATAAAATCATACAATAAATGTGCGGTACCATATTATTGAGTGGCTGCAGCATCCTGGAGCTTTTTGCAACGCCAGTGTTACCTAGTACTCTGCTGTCGCTACGCTCTTGAGATAATTATTACAGCAAATTGGTATATCTTTTCTTTTGGATAATATTAACTATAAATTAAGTCTTTGTTATGCTAACTTCTCCAATGGACTTGCAAATTCAAGGAGAATACATCTCTAGAATGGTGAGGTATGGACAAGACGACACAATATCCCAACAGAATATTAATACTTCAAGCCAGAGTTGAGGTTTAATATTATACCCACGGGTTGGATTCCCCGTTTTATTGCCCCATCCTGTCGCTAAAGGTAAAACCTCTGCTATCATTGACTCTGCTCTGGTTTGAATCGATTCTGGGCTCTCTCCACCCGAATAACCAGTTTTGAGGATGTATTTACAAAAGTGATGGTCGAATCAGAAGCCTTCATTTCTTGCAAAGGTTTGCTTTGTTGGTTATGTTTGCTGGGTTTGTTGCATTTGTCTTGTTTGACCCTGTTTGGCTCTGGATTTCCCCTTCTTACAGTATTGCAGGGTTGAGCATAGATTCATTCAGCACAAGCTTGCGAAAAGCTGCATCATTTTCCTTCGAGAGGCTCCCCGAAGTCCGAATCCTTTTCACTTGGCTGTAAGGGCCTGCTGCGGCTAATTAAAAGCTGAGAGTGATTCCGGTTGGAAGGTTCTCTCCAAGATATATTTACAGTGTATGGTCGTTGGCTACCTTGTCACCATCCACCTTCTGGATAATATTTGACCACCAGTCTGTTTTGCTCACGAACTCAACCAGTGGAGACTATTGACTGATCATTCCATGCTCGAAGGTGGATGAAAATATGCGACTGAGCTGACCGGAACGGAGCCGAGCTGAGCCAGCTGAAACCCTTTCCGGCTTCGGATCAAGAATCAGCCCCCAAGATCATAACTAGACAAAAGTCTAACCGCGTTCCACATTTTAGAGTCAACTTGCGGAGTACATTATAATTATCAACAACCCCGGGCTCTCAGTTTACTCCAGCGGGTGTCAAATCTTAGATAGCGACACATCCTCGCTCCGGATTTCGCATCCCAATCCACTATGGCTACCAATCTGCTTCCCCAGAGTGAAAAAAGAGTGCCCCCTGACGACGAGCAAAACACTCACCTTATTGCGAGTGGTAATGGAGGGGCGTCCCAGTCTCGAGAAAAACCTCGGCGACGGAATCGAGTCATCCATTCATGTCTCGAGTGCCGCCGACGAAAGATGAAATGCGATAGAGGAGTTTGTACCCTCTTGAAGATTTATAATTCAAAGAGCTTTTCGTGGCTAATAGGAGGACTAGGAGCCTTGTCAGAATTGCCGTACATCAAGCCAACAGTGTGTCTATGTCACCTCTGCGAACGATGACGATCATTTTCGTCGCAAGTTGGCGCAGATGAAGGACGCGAAGGACGCCCTGGATGGCGACCTTCTGAAAAATGCTGGTGATGAAAATCTTCGGCCAGAAAATCGCCAGCAACCCCGCAAGCGCTCTAGGCCACCCGCGGAATCCCCGCACGAGCACTCAGACGATCCAGAGGATGATGGATATCTGGAACCCACGCCATTAGCAGTCCAGGATGCCGCCTACGCGGATGATGCAACTGATGAAGTTGATGATCTCGGAATCAGGATTGGGCGACTGCGACTGGGTGGGCGGATCGGTGGGTTGTATCGACCCCGGATAGCAGATGAGGTATGCGAAACGCGATTTTTAATAGTTTGGTTGACCCGACTTAAAGGCTTACGGCTGCTAGGTGCTCAGCTCCCTTCAGCACAGTCCAAGGGGGGTTTCTCCGTTCACCGGGGTCCCTACATCATTCAGTGAGTCCCCGAAACGGGGATCGGACTTTACCGACCCCTCAATAAGCATATTTATGAACCCGGCCTCGTCGCACGGATCATTGACCGATTTCATCCCGCCTCGCCATGTCGCGGACAAGCTGCTGGAGCAATACTGGTATGCAGTGCACCCAGTGGCACGAATCTTGCATCGGCCTACATTTGCGCAGCGATACGAAACACTTTGGGAGCTTATCGACAACAGGAATGAGCTACCTCCTTCACTTGCAGCAATTGTTTTATCTATTCTCTTCTCATCCGTAATTAGTATGTCCGAGGCGAAGGTACTGGACAGATATTGTACCACGAGAGAAGAATTGAAGACTCGTCTGCAAATGGGCCTGGAGGTCGCTCTGAATAAGGCTCAGTTGCTGAAATCGACCAAGGTCGAAACTCTGCAGGCATTTGTGGCGTATCTGGTATGTACATTTATGTCGTGATCAATCTTGCATTGTGAGTCAACTTTAAGGACGAGGATGCTGACTCTTATTATTTGTAGGTTTCAATATGCCTTCATGATATTTCCCGAGCTCACTCCGTTTTAACTGGCATGGCGATCAGGCTGGCAGAGTGTATGGGACTCCATCGCGATCCCTTGGAGTATGGCTTTCCGTCAGCTGAATGCCAGATCAGACGGCTTATCTGGTATCAAATCTGCCACTTGGATATGAAAACGAGTCAGGTACAGGGTCCCCGACCATTTATACATCGTGACGGATACACTACACAGCTTCCTCTAGAGCTGCCGTCGCGATCTTACCCCTCGAGTGCTCCTGCATGGAACGATATGCTCTTCTCCATAATCTGGTTCGAGTGTCAGGAAATGCACCGCCATTCCCTGTCATTACGCAATCGGATAGACCAGAAGAGGATAAGTCTCACCAAAGCGATATCCAAGATCGATTCCTTCCGCCTTGAAATGGACGCGAAGTATGGTCCTTTCCTGAACGTACCCTCTCCAACACCAATCCAAAGAATGGCGGGCTTGGTGATGAGAATGATGACCAGCCTGATGTACCTTATCCCCTTACATCGGTACATGAACAGTGTGACATATCGGGTTCCCGACCGGCTTCGCCAGATTGTCCTGATGAAGGGAACCGAAGCTCTTGAGGCCGCGGTCGAATTGGAGACCGTTGGGGACCTCCAACCGTGGTCCTGGTACACTGCTTCCTACCAACAATATCATACCGCCTTTCTCCTGCTTGTCGAGGTTTTTACGTTCCCGATGAGGAAGGAAGGTAGTCGCATCTGGCGCTGCCTGGATTTTATTTTTGCCGAGCCGTTGACGGATATTCCTTCATTGTCTACGCCATCTGGACCCGCTCCGACGCCACAGGAATTAATGGCGCACCGAGATATCAAAGGAAGGTATTTATTGACGTTGATCGCGGAGCGGATGCAGGAGTATCAGCAGGCCAAGGGATTAAAGTCGCCAGCGGGGTTCAAGGATTCGATGATTGTTAACACGCCTCAAAAGGCTGGTGACGATACGGACCCAACTATGCCGCTCAATTATGCTCACGGAGAGCCAGGCTATGCTCATGCGTTGGGTGCTAGGGCCAATTTGGCGACACAGGTCATCTTGCCTGATTTACATCCCCACCCTGGAGATGGGCAGCGAAGACCATTCAACATTTCAGAAGGTACAGGGAGCACTTGGAGCCCAGGGTTTGGAGATTTCCCCTCTACTTTACCCGACGGCATGGCTTCGATTGACGGCATTTATCCAAGCTATCTCCAAGAGCCAACCATCGGAACGAATAGTCCTTCATCCGGTCCCCATAGTCACGGTTACCATGAAGAGGAGACAATAGATCCACAAATGCTCGATATCGATTGGGTAAGTCTAGGTTCAAGATCTCCAGCGCCGTTTAAGCTTTGGTCCGCTCCAACTTCCCATAGCATCTACATACTAACCAAGCCTCATCTGAACAGACACTTTGGGACACGATATTCCCACCAGACATTAACGATGGCGATTTGGACGTCCCTGATACCTCAGGGATATACGGCCAATGACGATTTATTTCGCCCGATTCCGACAGAGAAAAATAACATATGAAGTGAAGCGAACATGAGAACGAAAAATATCCCTGATTTAAGCCTTTCCAAACTCTCTAAATACACTAGCTGCCATCTCAATAGACGGAGAATTAACTCAGCCGGTCTAACTTCCGCTCTAATCTTTCTCGGCGGCGATCGCGCATCGTACTCCGATGTCCCGAATGGCTCCCCTTGACTGCCTTTTCAGCCATGTTGGCGAGAACTGCTCCGACCAGCCCACCGCCGACCGTTCCTAGCACCCCATGTCCCGACTGCTTTCCAACTTGATGCCCCACGAAAGCACCCTATTAAAGAGGCTAGATTAACAGAACGGACAAGAAAGCGATAGGAAAGGTTAAGGTCTCTACTTACACCAGCACCTCCCAAGATTGTTGAACCCAAACCTTTTTCACCCTCGGCTCCCCCCATCTCCCCGGGGCTGGTACCATCCGCGGGCCCTCCTTGGAATTGTTGATGATCTAGACCCTGATAGAGGTGGGTATTGTTCTAGCACGAATCCCAATTCGGTAGATTAGTCGTTGCATTATCTCGGGGTCTTATTCAGAGGAGCTCCCTCGTACCTGTGCCTGTGAGGCATCTGACCACTGCCTTGAGTTCGGCTGCTGCAACCCCCCCAATGAACCTGTTTGCTCGGGTACATTGTCGCCGTAGTATTCGCGATTGGACATGTTGATTGATACTAGTTGGTCTGGTTTAGATTAGGGAAAGAGGACGATGAGCTCGTGTGGGGACCATGAGGGATATATTTCTAGCCATATTAACTAAGAGGAACCACGTTTATATAGCGAGGGGTTCGAGTGTTTTGTCTTCGGCCGTATGGGTGGTGATGAATCCCAAGTCTTACGGCCGTAAGAGATCTGCCGAGTCCGCCCACCACCTTTTCGAGGAACGGTTGGTCTGAGTGGACCCATTTTTCAAGCCTGGTAGGTTAAAGCTTATCATAGCTTGGTTTTAATGCTTAGTTGGACGGGGCCCAAGCGCATAACCCTCTGGCTGAGGCTATATTGGCCGAGACAGGGCTCAGCTGGTTGCAGGCTTTTCAATGAAAGGTAATTCTGATCGTGCCTTTATCTATGCCTACATGTTTTAAGCAAGGTACGCGGCGATTATCGAGATACTCAACGGTGCCAAAATTGATATGAGATCGTGTACCCCCCCACTCGTGGAGTGAGTGATATCATCTCCGAACACAATCTAAGCTGGTGAGCTGATTCCGTGGCTGCGTCGGGTTTCGCCATCTGTCCCTCGAGTGGTAAAGCTCTGGCTAGGTACACTGCTATTGATATCTACTCCCAGCTTCGTGGCGTGGCTGACTGGATTATAGGACTCCGGTTAGCAGACAAAGATGAAGGAATCACCAGGAGATCAATGAAGGTCCCAATTTATACTTGGAACTGCTCCCGGATAAACAACCTCCAAGATGTTCTGTAGTATTCCAGTTCAGCATAAAGCATTACCGGCTGGCCATCGTCTACCTCGCTAAACGCGATCTACAGATTGGGCCAGAGGAGCAACAACAACCACGCCACTTACTTTAATTCCACCACCTGATATCACATAATATGCCCCAAGAAGGAGAAGGCGCTGTGGGAGGTTAGTAGGGAGATTACGGGGTGTGAAATGAGTACGTGAGGCTTTTTGGGGGGTTGGTTGGGTTAGCTTCATTTGTTGAGGGTTGGTTAGATGGGAATGTGAGGGTTTGGATTATGTGGGAGTAGGACTTGAATTGGAGACAAGTTTGGTTTTTGGCTCATTTCTGTGGTGCTGCTCTTAACGTATTCGTATTGCTTGGACGCGAGAAGCCCAGTAATGCAAGGGATTCAAAAAGCAAAAGGGTATAAGTGCAGTTCCATGTCTTATAGGTTTGGGAATCTCGAAAGGGAAAACCAGGGGTCATATAATTCACTATGGACTAGGGAGTATATAATTCGACTACAAACACACTTAAAATGAACAGGCAGAATATAACCAAAGTAGGCCAACGGTAGGCCAACGTGAAGAGACAGAAAAGTAAACATAGAAATATAGAAACAGACAAAAAAAAAAAAAAAAAAAAACCATGACGATGGTCAGTTAGCTTAACTGGAACCTCCTCAAGTCCTATAGGATTTGAATCGTGGCAGCCTCACTGGGAACGCCCGCATCATCAAGCACAAACAACATCCAGTATCCCGGGAGCGCAATCCCCGAGTCATCCGGGATATCAAACACGTGCTCCTCGGCGCCGTCCTGCGCGACGTCGAGCGGGATCCGGCGCTGGTCGGTGTTGACGGTGTGCGTGGTGGTGCTGTACCGGATCAGCGAGGCCGACTTGATCGCCGCGTCCGCCGTGACGGTGATGTTGGAGCCGACGGGGACGGTCGTGATCCCGTTGTAGCCCGCGCCGTCGCCCAGGACGGACGTGATGACGGGCCGGGTCGCGGGGCTTCCGTCCTCGCGCAGGAGGTACGCGGGGGTATAGATCTGGGCGTCGAAGTGGTTGGTCTCGCAGTTTCCGCAGAGGCCGCCGCCGCCGTTGAGCACGCGGGCGTCCGGGAGGAGGATCGACCAGCTGTGGTACGTGCGTGGGATGCTGTTGGGGGCCTGGTCGACGAAGCTGTTGGTGTCTGGGGAGTACAGCTCGGAGGTCAGAACGGGGTCGGAGTCCTCGAAGACGCGCGCGAAGGACTGGCCGCCGGTGAGGAAGACGGTGCCGTCCGGGAGGAGGGCGGAGGTGTGGAAGGACCGGGCGTGATTGAGGCTGGTTCCGGCCGGGGCGACCTCCGGGGGAGTGTTGGGGTCGCCGATGGAGATGTGGAAGGCGTCCGCTTTGGCCGTGGAGTCGGAGTAGTCCGGGGCGCCGCCGAAGGTGATGATCTTGCCCTCGACCGCGTCGTACATGACGGCGTTGCCGCACATGGCGTCGCATCGTACCCCGTTGGCGTCGTCGCAGCGCGTCCCGGCCCCCTCGACGGCCCCCTGGCCGGTGACCGAGTACCAGTTCATCTGCCGGCTGGGGCCGGCCTGGAAGACGCTCCCGGCCTTCCAGCCGAAGAGCCAGGCGTGGTTGTCGCTGTGGAAATAGCCCATTCGCTCGCCGTTGGCGTCGAAGTCGTTGCTGTCCTGGGTGATCAGCGGGGTGGCGAGAGCGCCGGGGAGACTGGTCCATTGGTTCGTGGCCGGGTCGTAGACTTCCCCGTCCTTGTGGATATTATCACCTCCGCGCCAGGAGCCGCCGATGGTGAAGACGCGGCCGTCGTTGAGGATGGCCGAGGACTGGTACGCGCGTGGGATGTTCATGTCGCCTCCGGGGATCCATTGATTCTGGGCCGAGTCGTAGATGCTGGTGCGCTGATCGGTTGAGCCCCCAGAGACAATGAACCGCCCCGTGAGATCCATCGAGAGGCCGGAGCAGAACATGTCGTGCTGCGTGTCGCTGACAACGCGCTGGGAGACCTCTCCACTCTCGGGGTTCCAGACCGAGGTATAGGTAACCTTGGGGAGCTCCTGGACGTCAAAGGTGCTCGGGGCATTCGAGGACCAGAACACAACGTCGCCCGAGAAGGGGTTGACCCCGGCGGCCACGGGCACAATGGGGAAGTCGATGGTTTGTCCCCACGAACCGAGATTGGGGGATTGCGCCGGGTAGGACTCGGCCCCGTAGACGTCCAAGTCGCCAATACTGGAACGAGCCCCCTCGTTCTCGGGATACGGAAGCGCCACCAGACGCACGTACTGCGCCGGCTGGGGCTCAAACACCGCGGACTTGGGGCTATGGTCTAGATACCAGACGCCGTACGCGACAGGTGGGCCCCAGTTCTCGCCGTCTGCGCTGAGTAGCACCTCGTGCCGTTCGATCCATCCATCTGTGGGCTGACTCCCTCCAGGCCGGACGACGAGTCCGGAGACGCTGTGGGTGGCGCCTAGGTCGATGGTGACTTGATGCGGGCCGCCATCAGCTTCGGACGCCCAGAAGCTGTCCGGGTCGCCGTTGATAGTGTTATCACAGGGTCTGTCGCCCTCGACGCTACTGCACTCCACCGTCCACCCGTTGCGATTGATGGGAGCGCCGCTCGGGGGAGCGGACATGAGGCTCTGCAGCGCGTCATCGATGCCCTCCTGTGCCCGCGCCTGAGCGATCGCAACCGCGAGGAATGCGCATAAATCTTTGAGCTTCATGGTGTTGCCGCGGGTATATCAAAAGGGAAATATGAACCAAGGAGGAGAAGATATCGAGTTTCCAACCCCAGCTACGACGAGGGCCTGAACTATATATGCGCACTATTCTCCTGAAGAAGAGGATCGAGAAACCTGCGCGCGATCCTATCGGAGACCGAATTATCCTCGTTCTCAACTGATTCTGGAAAGGAAGTGTAGATCCCCGCAGCCAGAAACGCGTGGAGGGAGTTTCTGCAGAGTCTGGGTGGAGACAAAAGAGCCACAAGTATCCATTGCATTCGGAAAGGTATTCCCCGGCCTCCCCGGGGGCTGGGGGCATCACAGCAAGCCCTCGTCAGCCAGCATTCCTGGGGAAATAACGGGGGGGGGGGGAAGTCGAGTGTTGGGTCTGAGTGCGGTGGTTGAAAACAAACAAACAAACAAATAAGATTACACAGCAGAGTCCAGTGTTGATAATGATGATTCTCTTATTCTGGGACTGTTTGATACAAATTAATGAGGGTTATCAGGCCTGTTGCTAGTTATTCAATACGATACCAGCACTGGCTGCCCTCGCACTGGCGGCTCGAAAAGAGATCCTCACCCTTAGGGTTCATTTCCTAAACGGGTAGAAGTTATGCCATCCCTTGTTAGAGCCATATTACGTTACATTACTGGTGTGAACTTTGTACAGGATAATCCTGAATAATAGGAGACATATTATTACTCTAGACTAGAGATGTCGATTAAGTAAATAATTTATTCACGGGAAAAGCAGAAGTGTGACTATAAGGATAGACCAGGTACACCCTGTGCAAGGAGATCGATCCCGAGTGAAACCGAAGCCATCGAATTCCCGGGGAGGTAATGGAATGAAGGACGCGTAAGGGGAACAGCCTCAGAACATGCCAGGGAGAGGCTGGGCGGAGTCTTTGCGCCCAACTGCAAGCCCAGGTACGGTGGCGTTTTTCCACGAGGTCTTTGTATCCCCCAAATCAACTCTATATCCTTCTGGGTTACCTCGGGTTTGACTCGGATGTGAAGAAGATAAGTATCGAAAGCAATCCTCGCTGTTTCCCCAAGCAGACAGTTCTACTTTTGTCTGCAGAGGCTCGTACGAATTCTCATAATAGATTAGATTGGTCTACTGTAGCTTTTACATGTTTTGCGATCTTCTACCTACCTGTCGGGGTCAAGATTTATCGTTCATAGATGAGGGAGCAGCTGATTCAATGTATCTAACGAGATGAAATGGAGGCACAGTCCTTTGACTCCGTGTCAATATGCAGGACAAAATAAAAATATAAAGTTATCCAAACTACAAGAGAAAACGCCTTCTAAGCGAGTAGATGCAGAGAACCAGATCTTGTCACTTTCATATTGATTCTCCCATCGCACATCTCTATGTCGTCAATAAGCTGGCGGGAGTCATGCCTTTGTCAAATGTCCAAATATCATCCACCAAATGGATAGCATCATAAAAGCAAGCAACCTTGACAAAACTAGAAACAGAGGCTGGGCAGGCCTATTTTTAGCCTGAATTTACTCTGGAGTACTTGTCGGACTGATCCCAGTGCTGTCCCTCTCTGTACCACCATTCTCATATTGAGACTGGGATCCCGCCCCCATGATAGGTGAGCGCGGCCAATGGAACTGCAGCGATAGTTGCCCAGCTCGAGGCAGAGATGTTCCTCGGTGTGTGATTGGCGAGCATGATGCATTTCCTGTCACCAGGATGTCGATCGGTGTGTCCGAGAAAAGAAATTCGGGTGGTCAGATCCGGGTGATAAACGGACAGATGCGCCCCATCCGTTGAGTTTCTCCATCTGGATCTGTGCATTTCCGCAACATATCTCCTCGCCTCTGACGGAGTAGGTAGGATGGTGCGCTGATGCTGATGCGTGGCGCAGTATCTGCTGTGTCCAACACTGCCCGGCGACGATCATCGGCGCCCTCTTGGCCGATCCGCTTGCCTTGCAACTCAATAAGCCGATGCCCTTATAAACGGAGTATGCTCTTAGATCCGAATAATATCTTGGGCTTGGACTACGGTCATCCCCGCATAATCCACAATGGGTAAGTCTAAAACCCCTTACTAGAAGGGTTTGGGAAAAAGCTCTCGTGTTTCTTAAACTAACGAGCCAGTCCCCTTCAATATCGACCTCGTCACCAGCGTGGGCGCAATCTCCGTCGTCCGCGGTCTGCGCACGTTCTACTCGGGATCCATCCAGTATCAAGAGTTCGGTCTGCCATTGGAATCCTCCAGGCCGGAGAGCCCTGCATCGAATACCTCGACAGAAGGCACGGTATCGCCGTTGATCTACGTCAAGGCCATCCGTGAGATCAGTTATGGGCTTTCTCTTATATCCCTGCACATCCAACGACAGCAGATCGCCGTGAACACGTTGGTCGCGGTCGGCGCGTTTATCAGCCTGGGCGATGGGCTTGTGGTGTGGAAGTTTGCTCGTACCTCGGAGCAGCGGCGAATGGCATATTTCCACTGGCTGACTTTTGTGCTTTCTGTCTATTGGTATTGGTCCCGGATGGAGAAGTGAAGGGTTTCGTTCTGCAATTTGACTTGAGTGATAAAGCATTACTGTTCTGTCCGGTGTATTACTGATCTCTCCCGACGTAGGGAGTGCCACAATGAGGGTCCCCGCAACCAGCATCCTGTTTAATGGAGACTTTCCCACCGATAAGACCTAATCAAGGCCTCTAGTATCAAATCTCTAGCTCGTCTTCTCAGCTCCACCGCGATCGTGATAGCCTTCTCCAACCTCGGCAATCAGCGCTGACAGCCTTGGCGCCAGAGAGCATCTCCTCACGCCGTCATGTCTTGTTTCTTATGATCTGGATGGACCACGCCCGCCGATCCTCGCTTGACGCTCGTAGATCTCCGTAAGGTATGCCCGTCTTTACTATCACCGAACACACGATACCGTGCCAGTTCCTGCGGGAATCGCCCCGAGCGACTGCCAACGGCGAGGACGCCAGCCTCTCCCTCGCCGTCAAACAATACACCCCCTTAACCCCGTGCGATCCATCCTTTCAGAAAATCACCGTCGTCGGCGCACACGGAAATGGGTTTCCCAAGGTACACACTAGCCCCCCCCCTAAGCTTCAACTCACCGTTCCATTTTCAGCCACTAATACCCCCTCGCAGGAATTATACGAACCCCTCTGGGAAGACCTCCATTCCCACCTCCTCCAACACAAAATCGGCATCCAGAACATCTGGATCGCCGACGCCGTGCACCAAGGCGCAAGCGGCGTCCTCAACGAAGAAAAACTAGGCAATGAAGGTACCCCCCCCCTCCCCCCCTTTTTTTTTTTTTTTCCCCCTCCCTACCTACCTAGATACCTACCGAGATACCCACAGGTATATGTAATATAATAGGCTAAGACAAGCGCAGCATCCTTCTTCGATCAAGCCCGCGATATCATCTACATGATCAACCAGTTCCAATCCCAAATGACCCTCCCCATTATCGGCATCGGGCATAGCATGGGCGCCACGCATCTCCTCCAGGCATCCCTCATCCACAGCCGTCTCTTCCACGGTCTCATCCTCATCGAGCCGGTCCTCTATGATGTGCCGCAGCCGCACGTGCGATTCGGGCCGGCGTATCTCGCCGCCACCCGGCGGGACCGCTGGGCTTCGAGGGAGGAGTTCATCACCCATGCACGGAGGAGCAAGGCGTACGGGGCCTGGGATGGGAGGGTGTTGGAGCGGTGGTTTGAGTTTGGGGTGCGTGAGGTGGCGTCTGCGTCTGCCTGTACTACCCCGGGGGCGTCCTCGGAGGTGGTGCTGCGGACGTCAAAACACCAGGAGACATTTGCGCTGGCGAGACCGAACCGTCTCTCTGCGTTTCCGACTGCGGCAGCGGGGGGGGAGGTGCACGCTGTGGACCGGGCTCTGCTGCCGCATGTGGACGAGGCGTTCCTGCAGCCGGAGCCCGTGGTGATTTTCCACAATCTGCCGTTTGTGAGGCCGGCGGTGGTGTTTATGTTTGGCGCTTTGTCGGAGTTTTTGAGTGCCGGGGGGATGCGGGAGAGGGCGGTTGAGAGGACCGGGGCGAGTATCCTGGGGAGTTGCGGGGTGGCTGGGGGGAGGGTGAGACGTGTTGAGATTGAGGACGCGGGCCATATGGCTCCGGCGGAGCGGCCGGATGCTATTGCAACGGAGATTGCGGGGTGGGTGGGGGGGGAGATGCGGGTGTGGAGGGAGGAGCAGGAGAGGGTGCGGGTGGAGTGGAGGGGGAAGACGGGGGAGGAGAAGCGGAGGATGGATGGGGGGTATTTGGGGCATCTGGGGTTAGCGGATTCGATCAAGAAGGGGAGGTTATAGATGGGTTTCTAGAGTACATTATTACTACATATACATCTAGCACTGGAATGGAACGCAGCCCTAGATGCACCCTCTAAACCAGGCAATCTCCCAGAAAGCAAAAGGGGGATGACTCGGATTGTACCGCTGAAGACTTTTGAGCTTGAGGGAACCGCAGATGCAGACGGATTCGAAGGGAAAATGCCACCACCATGGATGATACCTCCTGCGAAACACCAAGAGGGGGGTTAAATAAGGTTCAACGCATGAGGGAGGTTCCAAAAGGGATGAGGTTGAGACGACGTTGCGCTCGATCCCTGGTTGAAAAAGATGAGAATTAAACAGAGGACAAATCCTACTCTAGGTACCGCCCTTGGTCGAAGGATGCAAAGATTCGATGTTTCGCTGTCTTCACGAGGATAACTCCGGATGGCAAAGGAAGTTAGCTTAAGCTCCCCATTGACAAACGACGCCAAGATGGAGGGCATGCCGTGACGACTCGGGACTAGCTTTCCTCTCGCCTACTTCCTGCCATGTCACATCGAATATATTGCCTATTTACAGAACAAGTGACGTGGCATTTTCCTCCCCGAACACCCAAGAAGCCATCCTTCCGGAGCAGCCGTCCAGCGTAGCACAGGAGCCGGCACAATCGTCGTCTGCATCCCAATACCATCTACCGAGTAGTGCGGTCCCCATCAAGTCCACCCACCATCCAAACCATCAACACACGCACAAGGTCAGGTAAGGCAAACCTAGGCAGAAATAGCCTTAATCTGCTCCTCCAAATCCCGCATATTCCCCCCGACAACCCGCTTCTCCCACTCCTTGCCATCCTTGAACAAGACAAACGTCGGCATCGCGCGGACCTGCAGCTCCTGCGCGACCGAGCTCACCTTGTCGACATCGACCTGGATGAAGCGCACGTCGGGGTATGTCTCGCTGAGCTTGCCGACGGTGGGGGCGATGGCCTTGCAGGGGCCGCACCAGGTCGCGAAGAAATCGACGACGACGGGGCCGGTCGAGGTGAGGGCTTTGAAGACGGCGGGGCTGGTAGGTTCAAATGTCAAACTGTTAGCATGGCTTTTCGTTTCTTTGTGGGTTGGGAAGGGGGATGTACTTGTCTACTGCGACGACTTTGCCGTGGGGTTCGGTGGTGGTGCCGGAGCCGGCGAAGCGTTGGCGGATGAAGTAGCGGAAGACTTGGAAAGCAGTTAGAGGGGGGGGGGGGGGGGGGGGGGGCCACGGGGGGGGGGGGGGGGGGGGGGGGTGTGGGGGTGTGTACATAGATTATATACCTCCCCCCCGGCCGGGGGGGGGGAGAAGTGTGAAAAAAACAAAAACACCCAGACCCCCAAAACCCCCGCCGGGGGTGTGGGGGTGGGGGGGGGGAGGGTGGGGGGGGGGGGGGGGGGGGGGGGGGGGGGGGGGGGGGGGGGGGGGGGGGG